>CAXKVV010001912.1:0-22422 GCA_964058805.1 Schoenoplectus triqueter
AATTGATGTTATGAACATATATATTATTGCTTAAGTATCTTAAAAAATAAGAGTTAATAATTATCTTATTCCTTCAATGTATTTGAGGTCTCTTGTGTAGATCTCCCTAGTTGCAATTCATGATGAATACATGTATTAATTTAAACTCTCTTATATTAGTGAAACTGACAATAGAGAAAAATAACTAATAATTAAAAAACAATTTCCATAGCAAGTTGCTATTCTAAGCCAAATGATTTTTTTCTAGTGGGAAAAAGCCATTAGAGAAGCGCATTTTTACGAAGGAGAGGGATAACTTGACAACGGATTATTAATCTTCATAATGACATTATAAATACATTTAAAAAGTCTTAAAAATAATAAACATTTATAGATATATTGGTCAATTTATAAATTGATATTATTTCAAAATTTTCTTATAATTATTTATTATTATATATATCTTTAGTATTTAAAAATACGTTTATATTTTTATTTAAAGTTAAATTTTATTAAATATATTTAAAATTTATATTTTTAATTATTTATTTGAGGAATATATCGTCGGGTAAAGCCCAAGTTATAACTCTAGTGATCTCAAAGCGGAATATATTATCGGTGAAGCCCAAGTTACAACTTTATTTATTTATGAGTTTTTATAAATTATCATGTATTTAATTACATTATTTATAATAATCATAATAATTATTATATATATCTTTAGTATTAAAATAATTGTGTTAATTTTCTTCCATGTGAAATTTTATTAAATATATTTAAAATTTTATATTTCTCATTATTTATTATGTGAGGACTGTATTGTTCTCGTGAAATCTGTATTACAACCCTGGTTAGAAAGGATAGTGATGCGCTTTAAATGAAAAAGATTACTATAAGTTTCTAACATCATTAATTATTACTAGATATCAATCTCACGTCGATTTAGCAAAAATAATAAAATGACTTGTTTAAATTTATAATTGTTATTATCATAGTAAAATAGATGAGATATAGAAGATGTATAAACTAAATATAAATTAAAATAATCATTCAGTGATTCTACAAACTTCGTCAATATTCATTAAGTTTTTCGAATCTAATGCATGTATTTATACAAATTTGTAAAAAAATTATAATTTACTTTTTAACTTTTGATGAAACAGACTTATGTTGAAAATAAGCTTTGTGACCAAATTGTGTTGCACCATTTGTACATTAATTGTGACCGAAATACATTATAAAATGAACTGAATTAATTAAACAGTTTGACATAACTTCAGAATTATTATTTCAACGGTTTTATTAAATTTATTATATACTTATTATGTTTAAAATGTTTTTTCATATCCAATATCTTATCTTGAATTTTTTGTGCTGTAGCGAACTATACTAATAGTTCAATTTTGTTTTTTATCACAATAGTTGGTAATGAAATGCTAATGGTTGTTTCTAGATGAGTTGACTGTGTTGTACACGGTCACTGCAAATTGTGCAAACATTTTTTTTCCCATTGTTACTGTTTCTCATACTGTATATCTACAGTAAATAAGGCCATCCCAAATTTATATACTATAATAATAGATATGAAAAAGCATTAATTAGACAAAAATACAGCTCTCCACTGTTCAGTCTGTTGCAAAAGTCAAACTATAGAAGCGTCCCAAAAATTCTGCAAATCATGGCAACCTCAGAATTATTTCAAAGTCAAACCATAGAAGAGTCCCAACTTTCAAGTATAAACATGTCTGTGTTGCATTGGATAATTAAACCTACTCATTTCTACTTTTCACCATCGTCAATTGGACTTATTTACCCTAAAAATATTAGTAATTGATTATATTTAATATTCTATCTGTTGTAAAAAAATTTAAATATTTTTTTGGTTTGTCAATTTATAAAATAATAATTAAATTTTATAATTATGTAGATATACAGTATGAGAAACAGTATAGAGCCTCCAATAATTAAAATTTATAATTTTTTTGGTTTGTCAATTTTTGAACATTGTGTAGAGCCTCCAATACAAAATAGATGAATGTACACGTAATCAAGCCAAAAAAATTAGATACAAGAGTTAAATCAAGACTTTATTAGGTTTATGTTTATTTAAACTCAAATTTAATTGAATTAGTTAAACAAATTGAGGTTAAACTTCAAGAAAATAAGAAAATAGATCAAATAGTTATATAAAGGGTTAGAGCAGTTATAATAGTTCATGATGAGTTATATAACGATTAATATTGCTTAATCAAAAACTTTAAAGTTTTGTTTATCTGCAAAATATTAGAGTGTAACAATGTGTAATGGCTTATGAGAAGTTATAGTAGCTTATGGGGAGCTACAATAGTTCATGAGGAGTTATAATGATTCATGAATAGCTATAATAGCTCATGGGGAGTTATGTGTCAGAGTAACTAGCGTATATATAATTTAAATTTTTTTATCTAAAATATCAAAAATATCTTGTACATGATCTAAGCTGAACCAAATATAAGTTATAAATAAGATTGGTATATCTTTGATGTATGTTTAAGTCACTGAAAGTGTAGAAAATGATCGGAAGACACACAACGTTGAGAGACCAACCGAGATCTACTCTAGCGGTATCCACCAAGTACATCCCATAATATCTTTTCAACGTCTTGCTAGGATAACTGAGAGTGTTCTCTTTTATCCTCTGATTCTTTTTAATAAATTCTAACTAATTTGTGGGAGGGATTCTCAACAAATGAGATAATCAAAATTGGTGTAGCAGAAAATTAAGAGAATTTTGATCTAGTTAGGGAAGATTTTTTAGGATTTCTTGAATGTGGATATGACTTTTTATAAAATAGATAAGTTACAATAGGTTTTAACTAAGTCATGTCCAAATTTTAGCCAATTTGGAACAAAGAAAATCATCCAAATTGACTCAAAAATTAACCCATGTGCAGAATCGCACTACAAAAAAACTACAAAAATTGCTCTGCTGCCCAGGCTGCATGTCATGCATGGGGCCGCTAGTTCTGGGTCTAGTTCTAGCTTTATCGCACAGGGTCTGAAAATACTCCCTAGGACATATTTTTTACATGCATATAAAATTCTTTGATAAGTATACTTAATTAATCATATTTAGAATTAATTAACTCATATTAATCTCTAAAAACTCATGAGTAAAGATACCGTGAGCTTAAACTCACAGAGACCTTCCGTGAGTTTAACTCAAAAAGTATATCTAATCATCTCGAAATTTTAATTTATCATTTTCATTAAATTCTTTATTTGAAAATCTTGTGGGTTGCAAAAATTTGGTGTATTTTGAGTTTTTTAATTCACCGTTTTTATTTTTTAAAAATAATGTTTAAATATTAAATATTTTATTATTATTTTTAGAGCTGATTTTCAAAAAATAAAAACGGTGTCTTAAAAAGCTCAAAACACTCCAAATTTTTGTATCCCGATAGATTTTCATATAAAGAATTTAATGAGGATAATAAATTAAAATTTCGAGATGATTTGATATATACTTTTTGAGTTAAGCCCACGGTATCTTTACTCAGAACTCATACCAAATGATCAAGAAGTGTTTATAGATTTTATTTTTTTTAAGGTGTGACCCTTTAAATTCTGTATACAATTAGCAATGAATCTTAAAATACTTTCAATTCTCATAAATCATAAATAACACATAACAATGTGTATTATCACATCTAAGTTATACATATATAATCATCCCAAGCTCTTTTCATGTCACATAATATCTAGAGCGGTGCAAGACAAGAACATATTGTTCTTGCACTACATTCTTTATTTATGGTGCCTAATTTGGATATCATCGCTCACTTCAATAAATGAGATGTACATAGGTATTCTTAATTTGTGCTTCTTCTTCATATAGAAAACGTACATCGAGATAAAATTTATATGGCCGTCAATTATGGACAATATTGAATAATCCACGAATGTAAATAATTTCTATAAGAATAACACTCATCTCATACCTAAAAATTAGCAAGTAAATAAAATATTAATGACACAAGCACAATCTTTATAGTATTTTATTATTGGTTAAGTCTAATAACATGTTCAATATGTTATTTATGTAATTAAGTCGATAATATTTATCGCATGATCTGTGAAATATGATCATCACTTAACTTACACACTAATCTAAATTAATTATTATTCGATTATATTAGAGATATTTTAGAGTTATATTATTAATTAATGCATATTTTTCAAAATTGAGTCTAACTCCAAATATAATATATAATTATCCCAATACATAATGTAACGTCCCAGATCGAGGTGCTATGGGTATAGTATTTTCTACATCCATCCAACAACCAACAACCTACACCGCTAATAAATGAAAAACAAAGGAGACAGAAAAATAAAATGGAGTTAGCTATAAAACTCAATAATCAATTATTTAACGACGTAAATTCTTTATAACATATTTATAAAATAAAACAAATCCATCCAATATATTTAAAATAAAATAATTCATTATTACCTATTAAATATGCAATTTAAGCAATTATGATTTAAATAATTATAACTTAACCAATTATGCATATACATGAAGACAATATGCTAGACTCAGTGGCACGAGATTGATATATTTCATTCATCCGCTAATAAGTGGGGTTTAACATAGTTTATTTTTGCTCGCAACCCTTTACAAGTTGTGCGAACTACCCCTTCCGAGTTAATAAAAGGGTTACTTCCGACATGTACATCTATGCATAATTCAGCCAGTTTCATTTATCAATATCTATATAATTCAGATCATCAATCCATATCACAAGTTATTGGTCAATCCACACAATTAAGATCATTGTCCTATTACGTAATATCAAATCAATTCAGATAATTCAGGTCACTGATCCATATCATAAATTAAAGATTAATTAATATATAACAATGGATAATAATTAAATATAAATTATAAAAAAATTTAGTTATCTTATACGTATACGATATGATTCACTACTTAGTCGACGATATCGATATTTGAATCCATCATGACATCCTCAATTTAGAACCTGAACACGAAAACCTGTACGAACCATAACAATATTTATTAATATAATATTTTCTTCATTAATTACTTCAAATAATTTCGAAACATAACTATGAAATTATTTATTAATTAAAATATTCATTATTTTTTAAATCCAATGTTCGGTCCGTCTAAACTTCCTATCCAAATTGCTTATTTATTCATTACTTTAATTAAGAATGTGAAAACTACTTTCTTAATCAATTCACATATTCAACTAGCTAGAATCTTATTAGAGTTCTAAAATATGCAATTATCTTGTATTAACCGATCCAAATAACCAAATTCATCATCAACATAACACTTGTATTTGTGTCCGTTGCCAAATAAACGAACTGTAATAATATTTTCTTTTCATTATATTGATCTCCTCTCATTCCGTCAATAATTCTTTCTCTCTTCTTTTGTTCTTCTTATTTGAATTTTTTTTTAGAAAATAACATCATCCAACTTATAAATATCTACGTAAACAATTTTGATTTTTGACATATATTTTGTATCAAAGATAAATCAAATGGAATAACTGAAATGCTCAAATATAATGTTGATGTCATACTAGTATCAATTATTATTGAGGAACATATATTTTGATACCATAATCTATAACACCCTGAATCGGACGTTACACGTAAGCTAAAGTATAATCATTACAAGATTGTTTATAGATCACACAAACACTAACAATCTCCCACTTGAGATAGAGTCAATCTCATGCACATTAACATGCGTAAGGAAAAATCGAAGTACTAGTTTCGAGTACATCTCATGTACATGACTCAAATCTCACTGTCAATCTCTGATGAACCAAATGCCCATATTTGATGTATATAATGTATGTTTGGCCTGAGATAGAAACTTTGTTAGCGGATCGACCATGTTCACCTTTATATCTACTTTACAAACCTTAACATTATATTTTTTTAATAATTTCATTAATTCTTCATAGAACATGCTTTAATTTTTGATGTAATTGTAATTTTTTTCGTTTGAAAATGACTCTATTGTTATCACAATAATCCTAATTCAGTCATAAATTTCTTGATCTATATATCTTCCTTAGTTTCCTCCAATGCGGCTATGTATTCAGACTCATTGGTTGAATCTGCTATATTCTTCTGTTTGAAACTCTTATAACTCACAACATCATTATTGAGTAGAAACACAAATTGTGATTGTGATCTCAAATCATCACAATCGGTGTAAACCCTTGCAATGAGCTTAATTTTACCTTTATAGATAAAAAATATATCCTTAGTCATTTTTCAGGATAAATTTTTCTACAGTCTAATGTGTGATATCTGGATTTACTTGGAGCCTATTTATCACACTCAAAACGTATGACACATCTTGACGAGTATAAATTATAACATATATGATAGATCTAATTGCCAAATCATATAAAATTTTTCTCGCAGTCTCAAGCTCAACATTCGTGAAAAAATAATATTTCTTGTCGAGATCAATGTCATATGTATGAGCAAGTTTTATTTCTTAGAATCCTGTATGTTGAACATCTTCAACGCCTTCTCAATATTTGTACCATGACTTAATCCTATAAGTCTTTTAGATCATCTCTATAGATTTTGATGCCCAATACATAGGTGATTTGATCTAATACATAGGTGGTTTTGATGCCCAATACATAGGTGATTTTGATGCCTTCGCGCGTGTCAAGTTTTTTGGCGCTGTTGCCGGGGATGGCAGTGCAATTGTTGAGCTTATTTTACTTTTGTATCTAGATTTTTATTTTTATTTTTATTCTTTCTATTCTTTATTCTTTTCTTCTCTAATTCAGGATCTAAACAGAAAAGACTCCCTCCAGTAGGAGACTACCAGCTAAGAAGTCAAAATATCATACCAAACGCCCTTAGATCTTCTTCTATCTCAGACGAGCTCCAAACCTTGACACTAATCATGAACAATTAACCAGAAGGAGTTGAGAATAGAACGGACCACACCGGCAACGGTGAGGATCCCCCGCTGGTGGGAGCTGGTGATGAGCGGTTCATGTCGAGAATGCTGCTAGACTATACAGCACCATGAGCCACAGATGCAAAGGGCTCGATCAGACTCCGCCGTCTAATCGGAGAACCCCCAGTTATGGCGTGAGCACCATCAACATTTTGCAGAACAATTGCTACCACGGGTTGGAGCATGAGGACCCGTACGATCACATCCAAACTTTTCTGTAATGTCTAGGATTAGTCCAGCTGAATGGAGCTTTCAAAGACTACATCAGGTTGGCTCCATATAGTGCGCCACTGAAAAAAGATCAGAGAAGAGATGAAGGAGGGCGGGACCATCACAGCCGCTACCTACCCCACTGTCTTAGAGTACATTCTTATAATGGATGTTTCATGGTACCTGATGTTACCATATACCCCACGTTTCGATCTGGAATATCTCATTGAGTGCGAGTTCATCCACAAGGTACCGGGCAACGAACCTCTTGAGCCGGGCGTGTACTTGTGGAAATAATGGATTATTTTGACAACCTTGACAATGGACCTCTAAATAAATATAAAAAAAATTTAAAAATAAAAAAAGTTTATAGATTTGTTTTTTTACCTTTAGATTTATGGTCATTCAAATTTCATGTAATTTTATTATCGTTTGATAGTCCATCAAATACCGTTAAATTAGAACCGTTACAAATTATATGAAAATTTGATAATCTTTGATGGACTATCAAACGATAATGAAATTACATGAAATTTCAATGACCATCAATCTTAAGGTAGAAGAATACATCTATATTTTTTTTTCCATTTTTAAGAATTTTTTTATATTTATGTAGAGTTCCATTGTCAAAATTGTCAAAATAACCCATTGTCAACCGATCCTTTTCTCTATTATTATTATTATTATTATTATTATTATTATTATTATTATTATTATTATTATTATTATTATTATTATTATTACTACTATTAAATTATTTAATATTATTATATTATTATAATTATATTTTTTACATTATATTATTATATTATGACTATGGTCATATTTTTATTTTATTATTGTTGTTGTTATTTTACTATTATTATTATCATCATCATTGTTAGCATCATAATTATTTATATTTTAACTATTTTGATTAACAATTATCAAATAATATTATCTCTATTTCAAAATGACACTATTATATCACTATTTTGATTAACTATACTCATTAATAATAGTCAAAATAATATTATTTTATTATTTTTCCAAAATTATCATTTTTCCAAAACTATTTCTTAATTTACCAAACGAGCCCTTAAATATTTTTGGGGTCTAAATCTCTTGTATAGACCTCCCTTGTTGAAATTCGTGAAGAAATGTATTTAATCTCTCAATACGAGTTTTGGTTTTCCACATAATAATGATTTTATTCGGTTTTCCACATAATAATTGGCTCATACAATCAAGTCATCCAAGTTAGTCTTTTCCGACATTAATTTTTAATTTGTTTCCGTCCAATTTCATGCATCTGACTCTAACCAGACAGCGAAGAATAGCAAGATAATTATCACAGAGGAGACAATTTTCAGGACTAAATGAAACGTAGAAGTCCAAATTATTAATTAAGTTCAGATATGGGAACTGATAGTCTTCGCAGTACCATATATCATTGTTTCAAAAGTAAAAGTTGAAAAATAGATTGTGACTAGGGTATTGAAGACGGGATAGGGTAGGACAGTCCGGGTGAAACTTCTTCGGGTCACGGATGACGAGTGAGGATAGGTGGGGCTGGATGGGTTTAAACAGTCAAAACTTAGAAAATTCCGATCTGATTTATGTTGGATCCCCACAGATATGATCCTCACGAATCAGGGTGGGTGAGTCAAGGGCCGGTCCGAATGGGTCATGACGGGTAGGGCATGTCTGTTTTTTTTTTCTAATTTTATAAAAAAAATAAACCATTTAAAACTCAAAAAAAAATAAAAAAAAATCCAAAAATGCCAACAAAACAGAAAATTTTCAAAAAAAAATAATAGAAGTTAAAAAATTATTCATAAATATTTTTTTTTGAAAAGTTTGAAATAATTCTAAAAAAAATCAGAAAAATATAAAACAATGATTAAAACCAAAAAAGTATATCATAATTTTTGAAATAATTAATTTAAACTAATTCGGCTTTATATATTTAATTATTAAAAAATTGAACAATATTAAAAAAATCAAGAGCGGGGCAGGTGAGAGCGGGACGGGTGAACGCGGGTCACGGATGAGAGCGGGATGGGTGAAAATGGGTAACGGATGAGAGCGTGACAGATATGATGGTTCTATTTTTAAAATTTTGAGACCCGATCCTTGCTAGGAACGAATGACGGATGACGGATACGAGTTTATAAGGAACGAATTTACTTGTTCGGATTTTTTCAATTCTCTAATTGTGACGGATGAAAACAGAATTTTCTGCCGGTGGAAATTCTCGATTTCCCTCTCTACTTGAGTTTGCATATAGCATAGGACTAAACAAAAGCAAAGTAAGTAAGATAATCTGTAGACGCACACTAGCAGTGAAAATATAGTTGAAATTCTTATAGTGGGCTATTGATATTTATTGAAATTTTTTGTTATAGATTCATTCACTGTAGATTCGTTTTAAGATTCACATCTAAGATGTCGCTCCTTACCTGAGAATAATTAACAGAGACGGTCCATATTTTTTCCCATCAAATGTTCCTTACCTGAGAATAATTAACAGAGACGGTCCTTCATATTTTTTCCCATCAAATGTACTTCCCTCTCTCATATTTTTGTTCCACCTCTCCTCTCTTTTTCTTTTCCGCTTCTCCTCTCTCTCTTGCGGTAAATAGGTCTGGCCTCCGACTGATTTCGCTTCTATTTCCTACTAATGTCCCCCACTTCTCTTACTAATCCAAAAGATCAGTTTTGTTCGCTCTTCTCTAGATACTCGGTCAATCCTTCTATTCAAGAGCATCATGCCTTGGGTTTTATGCATAATTTATTGACACGATTTGCTACGAATTTCTCAGTCGTTCGGGTGATTTTAAAAATCATACACGGATTGCGCGTTGTTGGGTCCTAACTGGGACCGGAAAAAAAATTGATCACCAAACAGATTTTTATATAAGATCATATACGAAGCAAATTGATCATATTTAATCGTATTTCACACTTATATCTTATATATTTCACACTTATTTCACACCAAACAAATTGATCGCTCTTCAGATTTTTATATATATTTTTTAAATATTTAGGGGTAGAATATGTTTGAACTAATGATTTTCAATAATAATATTTTTTTATCCTTCATTTTTCAGAAATAAAAAGAAAAGAAAATAAAATATAAAATTTGGTCCAAGTACTTTTTTAATATGGAGATAACTTTAAACACTTGTTTTGACATAATGTAGAAACCATACTTTGTACTATGTAATTCATAACGGCATAAATTATTTTATTATGAGTTAGACTATAGTACTATGTAGCATAAATCATGTTAGTGTTCTGATTTTTTTTTATAATTAAAATGTACTATCCAAGCCGCACAAAATTATTTTCATATGCAAATCTAGTTGGTTATTGTGCTATGAATTATTTTTTCGTTTCCTCCTTATTTTATATTAATTAAGCGTTTGAATTTGAATCTTCCTTTAATTTTGAACCATCATTTTCCTATAAATAGTACCCTATTATGGAACCTGGGAACATCCAACGATACCAGTAAATATAGCATCCCGAATCCCTCGATCTTCCGACTTAATTAATCTCTAACCATGGAGATACTCACATCAATAGTAGAGCTCTCCAACTCTTCTACGCTAACAATCCTACTGATCTCGCTTGTAACCTTGTTTGTCATCATCCGCACCTCTACACCCAATTCTAAACTTAGCGCCACCATTCCATCGCCTGTTGCTCTCCCAATCATTGGCCATCTCCACCTACTTGGCAAAAACCCACACCAAGCCTTCCACCGCATCGCTCTCCGCCATGGTCCCTTCTTTCGTATCCGCCTAGGTAGCATCGATTGCCTGACTGTCAACTCTCCTTCGTCAGTAAAAAGTTTTCTCAAGGATCAGGACATCAATTATGCTAACCGTTTTAACTCAAGTGGCCTTATCCGTCTCGCTTATGATGGCTCCGACATGAGCTTTGCCCCATACAGCCCTCACTGGATCTTCATGAGAAAGCTAACCATGACTCAGCTCCTTGGTGGCAAAACCATAGACCAACTATCCTTCATTAGGCAAGATGAGATAAAAATACTTCTCAGAGAGTTGTATGACAAGTCCAGGAAAGGTGAGAAGTTGAACTTGCCAAAGGTGTTCTTTGGAGTATCGAGCAATATCGTTTCGCGCATGTCCATTGGTAGGCAATGGGCTGGGGGGGACAATGAGTTAGAAGAACTAAAGATATTGATCAATGATTTGGAGAAGACCGTGGGCTTGTTTGATTTCAGGGACCACATATGGGTCCTCAAACAATTGGGGAAATTAGGGATCGATTTCCAAGGGATCGACAAAATAGTGGATGACCTGCGGGCACGATATGATCGGATGGCAGAGCGCGTGCTGAGATCGAAAGAGGCGGAGCGACGAAACAAGAATGGTAAGAAGGATGGTCAAGATGGAGTGAAGGATATATTGGACTTGTTGATGGATGTTTATGATGATAAAAATGCCGAGAAGAAACTTACAAAGGACAACATCAAAGCCTATATTCTGGTATATATGTATTTTAATTTTAAATTAACTTTTTTTATTTAATTTGCGGTTTGAAACTTTCAACTTCTCTAAATCATCAACGATTCAATAATAATAAGTAAATAAACTTGTCAAATTTTATCTCCTAACCTCCCCATAAAAAGAAAAAGAAACCATGCTATGAATCATTTCATCTTCTTAAAGTGTAAATTATTGATTTAAATCACTCAAAATAATTTTCATTTGAAAATCTAATTGAAAATCGAATTTTATATTTTTAGAATTCTTTTACTATTTTTTAAATGATTTTTATAGTTAGAAAATCACTTCTTTTAAACGGCTAATAATTAAATCAAAACTATCTTTACAAAATAATAAAAAGAATTCTAAAAATTATAAAATTTGATCCCAACTAAATTATCATATTGAAATCATTTTGTGTGGTTTGAATCAACTATTTAAACTTTGAGAATGAAAAGAATGATCGATAGCACGGGAGTGATCCTGCTGCTATACAAACATCATAGCCTAACTCTTTAAAATTATATATTTTCTGAAATGTTGAATTGAATTTTTGAAGAATATATTGGCCGCTGGTACAAGCACAACGGCTCTGACACTCGAATGGGCATTAGCAGAGATGATGAACCATCCCACTATCCTTAAAAAGCTCCTCACAGAACTGGACACAGTTGTTGGCCAAGACAGGCTGGTAGATGAATCTGACCTCCCTCGACTCCCTTATCTACAAGCTTTCATCAAAGAAACCCTACGGCTCCACTCTCCAATACCAATGGTTCGTCGAATGGGCTCAGAGGACTGTGTAATTGATGGTCATTTTGTGCCAGCCGGCACTCCCGTATTCGTCAATTTTTGGGCTGTCATGAGGGACCCAACATTCTGGGATAATCCATTAGAATTCAATCCAGAGAGGTTTATTGGCAACAATAAAGTGAATGATGTAGATGTAAGAGGGCAGCATTTCCATTTGTTGCCTTTCGGGACAGGAAAAAGGCTGTGTCCCGGTATATCACTGGGGCAGTTAGTGGTGACAAATGCTTTTGCAGCATTGGTACAATGTTTTGAGTGGCCGAGTGCTGAAGGTTCGGTTGACATGACGGAAGCACCCGGCATTACATTGACTAGAGCCGAGCCGCTTTTTATGTCTCCAAACCCGCGCCTTGATAAATTGTTGTCAAGTCTGTGAAAGCTTCGGCAAATTGCATGAACTGTGCTTTTATTCGTATGTATTTATATATCTACAGGCAAGCTACTACTGGTATTTGTATTCCGTCCTCTTGAATTGGATCCAATGCCTTATACGCTCGCTTTGGTGATCATGTCAGATCAAATTGTTTGAACATATTGATGTTACATAAGTCACGTTATGGAACTTATATAGTAAATAAATTGTCTTAATATGAAGTTCCCTTACTACTGTCTTGAGTACTACATGTAAGTGTTAGCATTTTGCAATGAATAAATTGTTGGAAAATTTTGTATCTTTGTTAGCACAAAGTCAAAATGTTTGCCCATGTTAGATTTTGCATTGAAGAAATGTTTGAAATGCACGCGCGGATTTCTTATCACAAGTCCCATATAACCTCCTCCCATTCTTTTGTATTGAATTTGGGCCGCATGAGGTTGAATACACCTAAAACAAATTATGTCGAGTGCCAAGCTTCAAAATCCAGATCAATTTCTCTCCCTCTCTGTTAAAGTTTCAAATTTTGAAATTGTCTGCTCGGTGCATTGGGGTCTGACACCACAACAAAATTATTTGAACAAAGAACTTTGAGAAATATAGATAAATTTATCTAATAAGAACCAATAAAAAAGTGTAATGTGTATGGTCATATATCAGCACCGAAGTTGAAAGGGCAAGTCAAAGTCAGGGAAAGACAACTAATCTTCTAAAACACTGATTTGATGATTTTAGTCAGGGAAAGACAACTAATCTTCTCAATCATCCTAATTATATGATTGAACAAACATTAATGTAATAATTGGAGAATTTATGCATTGCAAGGGATTTTTAATTTACTCACAATGTCAGCAAACTTTAAGCTGGTTAGATGCAATGGTCCTGAATGTACTGTTCTTAGTTTAACTGACAGTCTCCTGTAGGGGAAAAACAGTATAGTACGATGAGGTTGCATGACACAATAAAGATTAATTAATAATAATAATGGAAGGGGAATGAAAGCTTGTGAACAGCCTAATAAAGGCTCAAAATGGCAATTGGATAACATTTGACTTGAATAATTAAATGTGGTACGATTGCACAATAGAGATATAAGGCTTAACTGTACTATCGAGGGTACTGAGGACTTACTGAAGATAATTTTGGAGATACGGCAGATAACATTAAACAAGATAAGTGTATTGTAAACATGCATATGTCATAAAGTACTGGCAATTCTTTCTAATCCATTCTTTCCTTCAATTTTTTTTTTTGATAAATTATATATTTCCTTCAATTTATAATTAAGCTCAACTCAACTGAAAATCTGTACGATCCATCCCAAAAGCAATATATTCAGTCAAAAGGACCATTTAGTATTTTCTCATAAAATTGAAGGTTAAAATTCCAAGATTTCTTGCAGCTTTCGATGAATCCCGGAATGTTGCGGACACTAGCTAAAAGCATAAAATGTGGAATATTAATTCAAATATACTAACTTGGATGCACTCAAAACAACCCACACAAGGAAATGATGAGATAAACCTCAATAAACCAATCGCATAGGGAGAAGAAGAGAGGCCAGTCAAACAGGTCAGTCACAGCTCCTTCAGCAATTGGCATATTTCCATTGGTGCCCCCACTCAGCAAGTTTGTCAGAAGATTACTTGCTTTGTCTATCATGTTTCTCTTTTTCTTTGGTTTCTTGAAGATTGACACCTATGACATGATCAAGGGTTATAAACTCCAGTTCATTAACATAAATGTACAAATTTTACCATCATTTTACTTTTTTTGTGCACTCGTCTATGGTCATTCCAGCACTGATTTTTTTAATATAATAACTAATATAATTATAATAATAAAAATAAAATTTAATATTAAAAATGACACTACGTCACTGTCAGTCATATTTTTTTATTATTTTTTTTATTTTAAAAAAAAAAGATGAGCACGCCAGTGGGAGTGACGCACTCCAATTGATGGAAGTGCCACATGCCATTTTAAAAGTGATGAAAGTAATGAAAAATAAGAACACGTTATTTTCAGTGGTGTCTTTCTAAATGTATAAGTCTCAGTGATGTATATTTTATACGTCAGTTGCAATGACGTATTGTTATTTTTGGTGTTAAAATTTATTTTTTTTCATTATTATTATTATTATTATTAATAATATGATTACACTAGTTATTATATTAAAAAATCAGCACCATTCCTGACTTCCAGTGACTATGCTTAACCTACCCTTTTTGTGTACCCTTTTCTCTACCCTTGTAGTTGCACAAGGACTATGCTTAACCTAAATACGAGCTGAACTGAACCACGGTTGAGATGAAAAATCTGAGATATATATGCTAGATATGTGTGTCATGGATCAGCATCCAACAACTAGTGATATATGGGTACCCCATGATTGAAAAAAAAAACTTTATAAGTGTCGCCTCATTAAAACATTCAACGTCAATTACACTAATAAATTTAAATGGAAACCAAATTGATATCAAATTTGGATAAGGTTTTGACTTGACAGGAATTACTATACCAATTAACAGGTATTACCAAAGATCGAGTTCTCAATCAGGAAATGTGTGAACAACTGTGGATTGAAGCGATGAGACGAGGAAGAAAGTGGAAACAGAGAAGAAAACCCGCACCTAATGAAGTGACCGAGAGTTTTATGTTTAATTAAAAAAGAAAATTGAAGTTAAATATTATAATAAATGAGCGGCGAAATTAGAAATCTATATTTCACAGACCTAACATCCACATGGAGTCAAATTACATTCCAAAAAATATAAAATATAATTTACTAATAGATTTTGATATGGAGATTAGATTGAGCAGTTTGAATCGATCATTTCTAACTTAAAATTAATAATATAGCGCAAAGTACATAACACTCTTGTATTTTACAAAGTATCATAATCTAATTATATATATATAATTACTTCCGACCAAATGGGTGAATTTAACATTAAACCCGAATCCGTCCCGGATCGACGCTAACCCGCCCAGTGCGGTCAATGGGGCGTGGATTTAGTATCCGCCACCGGCCTTCTTAATCTTATCTATATACTATTATATAAAGCATTTAAGAATTGGAGGGTCCATTTTTTGTCATGGTAATTTTTTATTATACCCAATTTATTCCTCAATTAGACGGATAATATTTATTTTTGATTGATCGAACGTATGTGATCGTGTCCATTGATCCCCTTTTTCTCTCCATTTTTTTCCCTTCTATACTATTATTTCCAAACTATTATTTTTTTTATTTAGCAACCTTGTACATATTGGTAAGAAATTAATGGTGAAAATATATATTAGAATAATTTATTTTTCTTGCCATAAAAATCATAAATCATAAATCATTAACTCATATTATGTAAAAATCTCATCCAAGATTAAATATAGTCTTTATTATAGGTTTTCTCTATAATTTGATGAATTTATAATTTAATGTTAGATAAATATTATTTTTTTATCTTATAATGTTTTAATGTTTAAATAAAAGAGTATGCTGCAATGCGCGAGTATATATAGCTAGTGGTGGAAATAAGGAAATGAGGCACTTCAATCGTCGGTCTCCTTTATTTAGTTTGGTTGTTAATCCGGAAATTTACCAGTTATACACAAATCATTTTATTTTTTAATTATTTTCTTATTACTTTATGGAGGAATTTAGATCGAAATTCCGGACATAATAAAATCTTATTTTAATTCATTTATATTTCGGATCATATATAAATATTTGTACGTTAACTTAATTACATATCAAACATATAATGTAATTTGCTACAGAATTACTGCTATAAAATAAGTTAGATGGTCAACAGTCTAAGATTTATTGGTTCAATTTCCTATCTATATCTAAAATCAACATTGAAAATTATTAAAAAAACGAATAAAAAATACTTAATGGTGATGTCAAAAGTGACTGATTTAAATTGTCCATTTTATTTCTAACGACAAAAGACTATACAATTATAATACGTATGAAAAAGTAAAGAGTGCACTCATAGAATCCACTCTTTAAATCACATATAAAATCTTAAAAATAAACGAGAAAACATTTAACTGGTGAGAGGAGTCGACCCCCTTGACAACTTCCATCTCATGAACAAATACATATAAGTATGAATTCTATTAACTGTTGAACCAATATGAAAGAAAAGTCCAATCAAAATTTAGACATGTATTTAATTTCATTAACAAGAAGTATCAGCGGATGTACTCATGTGGTTTCAACCATGGATGTGTAACAAAATAAAAGTCAGAGTTTTTGTGCAATCTGCCATTGTCCAACCCCAAGCTTTTACTTTTTTACCCTTGAAGCAGTCAACAAAAAATAGTTAGTTCAGTTCAACTCCATTTGTTTCTCAAATTACATTTCCGGTAATGCTTTTTCAGAACAAAATCGTCCATGGGTTGATATTGCTGTTCTTAGAATAGGATAAGGATAAGAACTGAATGCTCAACTTAGTCCTAAATAAGAACCGAAAAAAATGGCATCACCAACTGACTTGTGACTATATTCTAAACCCCTATTAAAGAGCCCTCAAATGGAATAAGGAAATGCTGTCATGGTTTATTTCTCTACTTTTGCTTTATTTTAATAGGCCCACAGAAGTTAAAATTGGTATGGCTACTTTGGTTACTGGCATAACTCTACTTCTATTATTCGTTTCCTCTGAAGCAGCTTCATCATTTGATGTGCCAGCCATGTTTGCATTTGGCGACTCAACTCTTGATACAGGTAACAATAATGATCTGGCAACATTTGCCCGGTCAAACTTCGCACCCTATGGTGAATCATTCCCTGACAAGAAACCAACTGGTCGTTTCTCTGATGGAAAGATTGTGCCCGACTTCATTGTATCAGCATTAAATCTCTCTGATTCACTTCCAGCCTATGCCGGGCACAGAATTACCGCCAATGATATCGGTGTGTGCTTTGCATCCGCAGCTACTGGTTTGGATGATGACACAGCTGCCACAACGAATGTACTTACAATTGCTGAACAAGTGGAGAATTTTAAGCTCTATATCAAGAGCATGATTGCTTTGAAAGGCGAGGCAGAAACACAAGAATTTCTTAAGAAATCGCTGTTTTTAATTAGCATAGGAGCAAATGACATTATCATTAGCTACTATCTTTTCGACAAGAAGATTAAATATACACTTCCGCAGTACCATGCATTCCTCCTTGACCGACTTAAGACCTTGCTTCGGGTAATTTGAATCACATTACTGTAATTATAACATTAAAAGAAAATCATTATGTCAAGTTATGATGAGCTTAAATCAAATTTTGTATTAAATCAATAGCAATTGCATGAATTGGGAGCAAGGAACTTTCTCATGGCGAGTCTACCACCAATAGGTTGTCTACCATTACAATTAACTTTTGAGTCCTTCAAAAGAAGCACAATTCCAGGCATTCCAGCTGCTCCACGCCCCAAGAAGTGCATTCGAGATCAAAACATTGGGGTAGAAAGCTATAACACAAAACTTCAGCAGGCGATCCAAGAGCTTCTGAAAGAGTTCAATTCCAAGGAAAGAACTAGAGCGGCTTACCTCGATAACTATAGCCCTGTTCTTGACATGTCTAACAATCCCCAGAAATATGGTAAATCAAAGGACCACCTTGTTTTCTTCAATTCTTTCATTTTATTTGCTAATTTTGTGTCCTCTACTCTGAATCTTAGTGACCAATGGATTGTGCAGATCAGGAAATGTATTTGCTATATGTGTAAACACAGTGAAGGATAAATTTTTCATAGTCTTTAATTACGCTCAAATTATTGATCTAACTTTTTTCCTTTATTGGTGCCAGTTACAACATCGTTGTTTCTGATTTTGTTTCTTTCTTCTTTCAGGATTTACTGAGACGACAAAGGGATGTTGCGGTTCTGGGTTGATAGAAACAGGGCCACTCTGCAACTCTTTTGACTTGATTTGCAGAAATCCTTCCCAGTACATGTTCTTTGATTCTGTTCATGGTTCACAGGCCTTGAACAAGGCTGTCGCGGGAAATATCATGAAAGCTGTGTTTGCTATGTTGGCAAATTAAATTAGTCATGCCATGAGCATATCATATCAATATGTACAGATAGATATATAGATATGTAAATCTTACAAAGCTGAAGCTCCAATAAAATATTTTGATTCGTATTTAAAAATGGAAATTAAAAGTGGCCAAAATTATAAATAATTTTATTTTATTGTGCAAAGAAATAGTTGCCATTTTCTAGAAATTAAACAAAAGTACTATTCTTTCACGGCTTGACAGATTGGAGTTCAACAAACAGCAGCCTTTATTTCTCTTTCTTATCTAACCTGAGCCCATTTCAGCCCAAATCTACTTTTCGAACCTATATGTAATAGAAATCAGTTTCGGTGCCACCACTATTATTGTATTGGAAGACCTTATAGGGTGGTAATGCACAAATACCTTCGGTATCAGTTATTACAGATTTTATTATTCGTGATAAATGAGTTATTATTAATATATATATATTTTATGTAATTCATTGTGCTATATTGTCATTATCTATGTTAAAATGAGTTATATTCATATTAATAAAAATTAAATTAAATTAATATAATATAAAATTAATTGCCTAATAAAATCATTGACATAAATAATCACTCGTTTGAAATAAAAATAAATTCATATCAATTATGATGTCGATTTTGATATCAACATAATTTTTTTTCCTGTCTATATATATACTAGGAGTGTCAAAGGGCCGGGTTAGGTTCGGATCGGGTCATCATTATATTATTATTATTTTGACCCAATCTGAACACAACCCAGTTACAATCGGGTAAAAAAATCTTGACCCATATACAACCCGATCGAAATATGGGTCGATCTGACCCGACTTGTATAAACAAATTAAATATTAATTAATTATTTTAAATAATTAAATATTAATTAATTATATTAAATAATTAAATATTAATTAATTTATAATTAATCTAATTAATGTATAATTAAGCTTTAATTAGAACTAAATCATAAAATTACTTCAAAAAATATAATTAATCAGGTCAGGTCGGTTGATCCGAACTCGAGCTGACCCGATTAGGGTAAAAAAAAAATTAGACCCATATCCAACTAATTTATTTTCAGATTATATCGGTTCGGATCAGATTAACCTGACATATCGGGTTAATAATTGACACCTTATATACGTATATAAGTAGAATAAATAATGTAGCGGTGTCCTTATCAAAATGTTTCTATAAGTTTCTAACATATCATACATTTATTATATGGAAAATCATTGTTTAGACTAAAAAAATATATGGCTGTCTAAATAAATATTATATGTTTCTAGTCTGTTGCGTAAGGTTTTTGATTGGTGGTGACGATAACAAGTGAATAAAATTCCTGGCCACTTTTGTTCATCACGGGCGCTATGATATCAACCTAAAGTCCTCCTTACAGATTTTTTCCTACTGAGAGTCTGAGATTATGTCGTGGTTTATTTCCATCGTGAACATTGTTTCCGGTTTATAGGATAACGCATTAAAAGAGAGGGTGCAGGTTTGAGTTATGGCTTGAAGGTGACATACATATCTTGTTTATGTGTTATGGTTTATTTTTTATTTTTAAACTAAATAATTGATTTGAGCCACTTAAAATGATTTACATATGAAAATATAGGTAGGGAATATATTTTAATTTTTTAGATTTTTTTTTATTATTTTCCTAGATAGTTAGAAAAAAGCTGGATTTAATTATTATGAGCCGTTTAAAAGAAGTAATTTTTTTAACTATCTAAAAAATAATAAAGAATGTCAAAATTTTCAAAAAAAATAATGAAATTTGATATCCCACAATATTTTAACATGAAAAATTACTGAGAAACTTATATCGACCATTTGAGTCATTGATATATGATATTTTATGTCTATATATATAGATAGACTATTGTGAAAATATTTACATTTCAGACGATATATAAATGTGTCAAAAAAAATTTTAAAATCTCAAAAATTTCAATTTATAATTTTTATTAAATTTTTCATATGAAATCCTTGTGGGATACAAAAACATTTAGTCTTTTGAGTTTCTTAAGTCACTCTTTTGAATTAAAAAAAACTCAAACATTAAATATTTATTATTATTATTTAGAGTTGTTTCTTTTAAAATTCAAAAGAGTAGTTTAAAAAACTCAAAACACTCTAAATTGTTTTCATCCCACGAGGTTTTTATATGATAAATTTAATGAAAATCATAAATTAAAATTTTTGAGACTTTAAAATATATTTTTTGATATGTTTTGTATATCGACTAAAATACAAATATTTTCACAATAGTTTCTCTCTCTCTCACTATATATATAGAGAGAGAGAGAGTAAAGATACCGTAAACTTAACTCAAAAAGTACATCAAATCATCTCCAAATTTTAATTTATCATTCTCATTAAATTTTTTATATGAAAATCTTGTGGGATGCAAAAATTTGGAGTGTTTTGAGCTTTTTAAGTTAACTTTTTTAATTTTTTAAAATGATGTTCAAGTATTGAATATATTATTATTATTTTTAAAGTTGATTTTCAAAAATTAAAAATCATGACTTAAAAAAGTCAAAACACTCTAAATTTTTGCATCCCATAAGATTTTCATATAAATAATTTAATGAGCATGATAAATTAAAATTTAGAGATGATTTGATATATTTTTTAGTTAATCTCACGGAAGGCCTCCGTGAGTTTAAACTCATGGTATCTTTACTATATATATATATATAGATTTTACGATACGTCGCGAAGCAAACATGTATCACAAAATCAAAGTTGAAGTAACCAATCTAATTCACCTCACATAAACTACATATTCAAATTTTATATGATACCAAAATTGATTATTTTCAAACTTTCTAAATACTTATTTTGGAATTTTTTTAAAACATTATCTCATATATAATAATAAAATAATCATAGTTACACCAAAAAATAGTCAGCTTTCAAAAATCCAAAATAATAGTTGCAAAACTTCAAAAATAGTAAAATTTGATATTCAACAATATGTATATTATTGTGGGCTAATTATGATTGATCTTTCGAGCCTTTGGTATGTAATTTGAAAATGAATCAAAACGCTTCTTTATTTCGCCAAGCACTGTAAGATCTCTCTCTCTCTCTCTCTCTATATATATATATATATATATATATATATATATATATATATATACACACACACACAGACACACATAGAGTTAGACTATTGTGAAAACGTTTACATTTCGAGCCCAAGTGCATACGGATCAAATTTTATCGTAACACGTCCGAAATACAAAAATTTGAGGTATTTTAAATTTTCTAAGTATTTATTTTGGATTTTTGAAAATCAGCAATAATAATTCAATATTTCATTATTATTTATTTTTGACTAAAGCATGGCTAGCTTCGCAACATTGAGGGCTGCTACTAGGAAAGCGGTGGAAGAAAGAAACTCGGGGATGATATTCAAAGAAGCATTTCGCGAAGTACTTAACTCCTCCTTCATCTTCGAAATCTCACTGACGTCCCATCGAAGC
>CAXKVV010001913.1:0-25677 GCA_964058805.1 Schoenoplectus triqueter
ACTTTCAAAGTGCACGGATTATTATTTAACATTCTTAATGAAATACTTAATTATTACTAGAATTTCGAAAAATTGAAAGTGAAACAATAAAACGAGCTCGAATTATTTTAAAATTTATTATATTTGTCTTAACATAAAAACTTATGAAACTTCCAAAAGGAAAAAAAAAATGGTTGAGCAATTCAATCCCCTTATATTTTCAGCAAGCATGTGTTATAAATGATACTAAGACTATATAGATTTGTATTTTTTTTTTACTTTTTTTAATACATAATAACCACGTAAAATTGACAAATTTCCATCACTTTCTTTGCTGGCTTAAACCCCTCGTGGTTGCTCAGTTATGTTATTTTTTTATAAAAGAAAATATTTCTACTGTCTACTGGCATTTGCTTCATATAACACATGTTTTCCCTAACTGAACTAGATATTTTTGATGATTACCTTTTTATAATATGGTGAGTAAATAACAGAAGACAAAAAGAAAAAAATAACGGCAGATAGTGGAAAGTGTCAAAGGGAGAACAAGAATTTCTATCACTGGGACTATAACTTGGATTTCATTTCGATAATATAGTCCTCAAATAAATAATTAACGATATCAAATTTAAAATATATTTAATAAAATTTCACACTAAAGAAAATTTAGACATAATATTTTTAAATGCTAAGTAGTAATAATAATTATAATAATAAATAATATAATTAAACACATAATAATCCATAAATTATCATATAAAAAAGTTGAATCATTTTAAAAATTAAGTTTCACCTTAAGTATATTACGCACATTATTTAAATGAGGAGAGAAAAACTATTTTATATGAACTCTTAGATTTAAGTTGATAAAAGATTTTAATAAAATTAACGGTGGAAAAAAATAATGATGTGGCATACTTAAATATATTAAAAGCTTAACTCTTTTTATATATTAAGAATTGGCTGAATTTTGGTCTAAAGCTGTACATATAGTGTGGGATCTTTTTAAGTTTTAAAAGATGGAACTCGTGTAAAAGAGAAGGCCAAATCTCTTATAATTTGAATAATACGTCTTTCTTTTCCCAAAATAATCAATTATTTTACTCTTAAAATCCTAGAATTATATATTAACCACTGGGAAGCTTATAAATGTAATGTCTATTCGCTTAAAACATAAAGTATGCGGTACAGATGATCCTTTAAATGTAAAAGTTATGTTTATTTTGTTTTTAAACATCAAATTCGTATCTGTTTTCAAATTTTCATGAAACATGAGTCCTCTATCATTAGATTCATTACCAATTTGAAATCATTTGGTCAAATCTTAATTTATATACATCAAATACTTTTTTTTAACATCGTTATAAAAAATGAGAAAAAGAAAAGATAACGAGAATTGAGACATACCTTTCTAATGGGGTATCAAAAATAAATCCACGAATGTGTAGTTAGTTTTGATAAAATAATTACTGCTTAGACAATTTAACAATTTTATGTTTTGGAAACATACATTTGATATTTGCAACATTGAGTAGGATATATTATTGGTAGGATTTTAGTCCAGAAGTATTGGTTAGGGAATACAAGGCCTTAATTTCTAGCCTAGTATTTTAATAATATTTAAAATTTGATTAGACTTAAAAGAGATTATATTTGTTGGTGGGAGATTAGGGTTTGCTTTCAAAGAGCAATGATGATATTTAGGGAATAAAGTCACTTCACTTAGCTATTTTTGTGCGCCAGCAGCCCTAGAACACTCACCTATTTGAGTCACATCAATCATAATATAATGGCTAATCATAACTTAAAGGAAGGGATGGTTATCTTGATAATCTTGATAATGGAACTTCAAATAAATATAAAAAATTCTGAAAAATAGGAATTTTTTTTATAAATATGTTATTATATTTATAGATTGATGGTGATTCAAATTCAGACAATTTCATTATCCTTTGATAGTCCATCAAAGACCATAAAATTAAAATCATTACAAAGTGTATAATATTTTGATGGACTAGCAATAATAATGAAATTACATTAAATTTTAATCACTATTTATCTATAAGTAGAAAAACGTATCTATAAAAAAAAATCTATTTATATTTTTTTCATATTTATTTGAAAATTCATTATCAAAATTGTCAAGATAACCGATTGTCAAGGGATCCCTTCCCTAACTTAAATCCCTTAATTGCTGAATGATTAATTCCATATGTCTAAGACCTACGAATAATTGCATAGGTTTGGCTTTTACAGTAACTGTGTATACATGGGTTTCAAATTTTATATTTAACTTCAAAGCAATATATATATATAACGATACTTTTGTTTGTGAGAATAAATTGACAATTCACCTATTAACAGGATTAATAATTCTAACTTTCGAATGTCAATTGTCTATCTACTAGCCCAACAAAAAAAAACAAAAAAAAATATTGTCTTCATTAACGAAGAAAAGGAAGGTTTCTTTACCAAAAGCAGCAACAAATTAATAGTTACATCTTTCCCTTTACTTAATTTATCCAACGATATATCTTTGAATCCTGATTTATTTTGTTGTACCATAAATGGGTTGAATGGAGCACAAGTTTTGTTGGATATATATAGTCATATAGGCCGACTTATCAATTCGATCGTTGGCGATAAGTTCTGTATGTGTGAAGAAATGCTTTAAATCACTAGATTGAGAGAGCCCTGAAATAATTGAACCTAAAGAAAGGCGAGTTTTGTTTAATAGCGTTTGGAGATAAGTTCAATCAAGCTTTGATATAATAAAAACATATATGTTCTCTATTTAAAAAAAAACGTATATTGAGAGGATTCTTTGTGAATATTTAAATTTGAATAATTCGGACAACTAAATTTATCTATACAAAAAAGAGAAAACAAAAAAGTCCGATATAACAACAACATGGAGGGGCAGATGCGGGAAATTTATAATGGGGTCAAATTTTATCGATTATAAATTACATAGGTATTATTTAATAATATTTATTATATTTTCTAAGTATGGGGTCAATTTGGAGTTTTTTTAACAAAAATATGGAGTTCAAGTTGTACATATATAGTTTTTTTTCCACAAACACTAAAAGTTAAATTAAAATTTAGAAATGGAGTTAATATATATATATATATATATATATATATATATATATTCCTTAACTCTTTTTCTATTACCCGTCAACTCTTTAATATATCTTATCTATCCAACAACTCTTTAGATCCGTTTATATTTACCCATATACTCTTGAACTATTTAATTTTTTTATATTTTTCCATAAATTCAATTGTATTATATAAAAATATATTCATACAAACCCAATATTTATTCAATTTCTCAGCCTTATCTGAAACCACACCGAACACATCACATCAGCTTAGTTCAAGAAAATAATTAAATATATATATATATCAAAAATTAATTTAAATAAATTTAATTTTATGAATAAATATAAAAAAATAAAGATATATAAGTTATCATAAATAATTAATTTTTAATGATGGATAAATATATAAACTTAATGATAAATTTGAGAGTTTATGGATAAATATGAAAGAATTTAAAGTGTTTAAGGATATATTAGATATATTAAAAATTATATGGATAAATATGAAAATAAAATCTAAAGAGTTGATGAATAAGTATAATATATTAAAGACTTGATGGGTAAATATGAAATGAAAGAAGATTATAAGGTAAATATGATATTAATCTTTAAAATAAAAAGAGGATCAACCTGGGAGCCCGAATTGTCCGTTTATGTAGTATTGACGCCGCATAAATATAATGTCCTAAGTTCGTAAGTTGGGTGGTTCAAGTTCGTAAGTTTGGACGTTGGTGGCGTCATCTGGTAATTTATAAACTGGATATTTATTTCGGGCATTTCTTTCCCGCATTACATACTATATTATATTATTTTCACACATATTCTATTTCAAATTTCTTTATCATCGTATGTCATTGCATGATAGCGAATTTCAAAAGAATGCATAGATTTTTTAATTATAATTATAAATAATTATTATACTGCATTTAAAACAATAGTGTCGATATTTGGGTCGAGTCTAGAAAAAAAGATCAAATTTTAAGATTGGATCTAACTTCGTACCGAATAATTTTTAAATTACTCACGTTTCCACGGTGGTTGTGGGATCCAGGTACATAGGTGCGGGATTTTTCTCGAGGAGAGTGCTAGGTGCAGTTCTGCGTGATGACAGAGGTGTTTCACCGCATCTGTATATGAGCAGGGTAGATCTGATTATGATTCATCGAATTTCAGATTTTTTTTATTTCTTCCTTCGGCTTTTATTTGAGAGATTTGTTGTTTATTCCTATGGAGTCAGCCCCCGTTGATGCAGACGTTGTGTTAGACTGTTATTTTGGATTGTATTTGTCATGTATTTATTATTATTATTATTTTATTTATTATGTGTTGTTGTACTTTAGACGTACGTGCGTATGTGGCGGGATTAATCATCCCTAATCCGATTTTATTATTTCGGAGTGTGACAAGATCGGTCTCTGAGCATGGTGATAAAGTTTTGTTCACTTTGTCATAAGCAAATATAGCAGAGATTAGAGATTTGAATTATGAAGGGAATGTATAGAAAATCAATTAATTTTTTGCTGAAAATGCAAGAAGCTTAGGATTAAAAATTTTAAAACAATTATAAGAGTCGGAATATATATAAATATATATTTGTAGTGTTTTATTCACAAATTTATACATAATCTTGTAAACAAAAAAGGAACAATTGACCTCCATAGATCTTTATATTATACACCCCTCTACTCATCACACACATAAATACTCCGTGAAACACAGAGAGTTTGAGTGCACAATTAGGAAATTAATTATTGCATATTCTGCCGGCGGGAGAAGGATGCTGCCAGTTTTTAATAATAATTATTATTATTGAATTAATATTATTAAAAATAAGAGTGATAAACTGATAATTTCAAATATACGAATCAAAATGCGTCAGAACATGTCACAGCCAGTGGCACTATTGTTTGCTATAAATATCAACCCCCGCTCGTTCAATTCTCACAAACACAAAAACAACAAACATCCAACTTCATCCAACTTCTTCAAAATGCTACCATATTTAAATTATAATCCCGATAAAGAAAATTATACTGGAGAACAACCGAGCAGTAGTAATTTTTTGACGGGAATATTTCCAAACTATAATGAAACCAATTCCTATCAAACATACGATCAAACTAATTTCTATCAAACCTACGATCAAACCAATTCCTATCAAAACTATGATCAAACCAATTCCTATCCAACCTACGATCGAACCAATTCCTATTAAACCTACGATTAAACTAATTCCTATCCAACCTACGATCAAACCAATTTATATTTGTATCCGGCTATTTACAGTAATAATATAATTTAACAACAACCGAACCCAGCGGTGCCACTATATAATTTTTTTGGCGGTAGTAGTAGTAGTACGTTTGGCTGTAATTTAGCTGAAAATATTGGTAGGACCAAAGAGCAAAATAATATTGATGGCAGAAGTAGTGTTGATCCAACGATAATGAAATTAAGTGATGATCACGATGATCAGGATGAGCAAGATGATGGTGGTCTGTATTATTCAAATGAAGAATAAACATGAGAGGATTACACTGAGCAGTCAGATTTTTTGATCGATGAATCTGAAGATGAGGAAATTCAGAGATGCGATACCACATTGTTAGTTACCGGACAAACTGAGATACACCATCCCGTAGAAGCGTTAAATAATTTTGAGATGTTTGACCATTTAGGTGTGAATGAATCTCTCTTAGGACTCGATGATGAGTTAGCTGAAAATAAAATATTTGCTTCTAAATCGGCTTTAAATTGGGTAATTTGTGATTGGAGTGTTAGAAAAAACGTTCAATGTTGGGTAAAAGAAAGTTGTAAAATGCGACTTATTATGAAATATAAAGAGGAGAGTTGTCCTTGGAGATTATACGCTAGACCTGAAGAGGGCTCGACCACATGGAGGATCATCACAAATAAAAACCCCCATAACTGTAGAAGACCACCAGGAGACCGCAAATACTTACAACTCACATCTAATTTGATTGCAGGATGTGTTCGACAACATTTAAAGAAGGATCTCTCTCTAACAGTTTAACAAATCAGTATGATTATAGAAACAAAATATCTCGGTGTGGCACCAACGTATAGTAAACTTTGGCGTGGTCGAGAAAGAGCAATTGAACAATTATTTAGCACTTGGGAAGGATCATATACATTGCTTCCACAAATATTAGAGGTGATTGCTCGGACTACTCCAGGTATAAAATTTAAAATATTGACGTGTGATACTTCGGATAATAATGTAAAAATATTTAAATCCATAATTTGGGCTTATGGACCGTATATTGCAGCATTTAAACATTTAAGGCTCGTTATAACCATTGACGTTGGATTCTTATCGGGCCGTTATAAGGGTAGATTATTGATGGCGTGCGGATACGATGCAGAGAATAAAGTCATTCCTCTAGTATTTAGAATCGTGAATGTAGAGAATGTGGACAATTGGGGTTGGTTCATGCGATGGGTCCGTAATGAAGTGATCCAATCTAATATGAAAATATGTGTTATATCCGACCGTCATAGGGGAATAAAGGGAGTTTTTGAGCGACCGCATTTGGGATAGTCTGTACAACATGGAGAGGCGGTACACCGGTATTGCATGCAACACGTTGCAGAGAATTTATATAAGGAAGCCGGAAAATCTGAAAAGAAAGAAGATAAACTCAGAGATGATTTCCGAAAAAGACTAGTGAACAAAAAGAAACCACGTCATTTCGTAGAGAGATGGCGAATTTTGGGAAAATCAAATAAAAAAACTTATGATTTTTTAAAAAAATGTCGGCAGAAGATTAGAAAATGATGATAAAGAACCTCTTAATTTTGCTTCGTGGGCACGAACTTATGATGGAGGACATCGATAGGGTATAATGATCAGCAATGGTTCAGAAGCTCTTAATAGTGTCTTCAGAGTTGAACGAACTTTACCGGTTGCAGCAATTATGGAGGGAACATGGTATAAATGTGCTAAATGGAGTCGGTGCAGTCTCAGAATCACCCGTCGAATCCGGAATAACATCAATATCCGTGGGTAATCCCGCCGCCATAAGAAGCTCGTCCATCTTATGAGGCATGCCTGCATCCTCAAAATGTCCCTTGCAATCGGAGAGCGAAATCTTGCCAAACCGTCTTCATCCCCTGGTGACCGCTCATCGGACCGCCTTCAGTGCAGTTTTTATAACTCTAGCGATCTATTATACAATAATTACATATATATATTACTTATTACCGAATAGTGCCTATAGATATAAAAAATTTATAAATTTTAATATATCATGCGCTGTCTGTGAGGTGCGTGAGGAATGTAGCCGATGTCAGGGATCTCCGCTGCAGATGGTATAGGAGGTACCAAATCACTCGGGTCAAGTGGAGCGCTAGCGGCTCCATAGACCTCAAATCACCGTCGATATCTCCTATATTCCTCCGCATTCCACTCTTCTTCATCCGGGTCTCGTGGAGGAAGCTCATCCCATATGTCTACATACGCTTGATGATATTGTCTCCAGTTCATATTTTTTTTCTTGAATACAAGCGCGGATAATTTTTGATGTTCCTCCACAAATGCCTGTAAAATTAGTTAGTATAATTGTGCAAATAATTAGTACAAGAAATAATAAATATAAAAATTATATATTTTTAGTATATTCAGAGGATTCTTTGTGAATAAATATGAAAGAATTTATGGATAAATATGAAAGAATTTAAAGTGTTTAAGGATATATTAGATATATTAAAAATTATATGGATAAATATGAAAATAAAATCTAAAGAGTTGATGAATAAGTATAATATATTAAAGAGCTGATGGGTAAATATGAAATGAAAGAAGATTATAAGGTAAATATGATATTAACCTTTAAAATAAAAAAAAAGATCAACCTGGGAGCCCGAATTGTCCGTTTATGCAGCATTGGCGCCGCATAAATATAATGTGCTAAGTTCGTAAGTTGGGTGGCTCAAGTTCGTAAGTTTGGACGTTGGTGGCGCCATCTGGTAATTTATAAACTAGATATTTTTTTCGGGCGTTTCTTTCTCGTATTATATACTATATTATATTATTTTCACAGATATTCTATTTTGAATTTCTTTATCATCGCATGTCATTGTATGATAGCGGATTTCAAAAGAATGCATAGATTTTTTTAATTATAATTATAAATAATTATTATACTGCATTTAAAACACCAATGTCGATATTTGGGTCCAGTCTAGGAAAGAAGATCAAATTTTAAGATTGGATCTAACTTCGTACCAAGTAATTTTTAAATTACTCACGTTTCCACAGTGGTTGTGGGATCCAGGTACACAGGTGCGGGATTTTTCTCGAGGAGGGTGCTAGGTACATTTCTGCGTGATGATAGAGGTGCTTGACCACATCTGTATATGAGCAGGGTAGATCTGATTAGGATTCATCGAATTTCAGATTTTTTTTATTTCTTCTTTCGGCTTTTATTTGAGAGATTTATTGTCCATTCCTATGGAGTCAGCCCCCGCCGATGCAGGCGTTGTGTTAGACTGTTATTCTGGATTGTATTTGTCATGTATTTATTATTATTATTATTTTATTTATTATGTATTGTTGTACTTTAGACGTGCGTGCGTACGTGGCGGGATTAATCACCTCTAATTCGGTTTTATTATTTTGGAGTGTGACAAGATCGGTCTCTGAGCATGGTGATAAAGTTTTATTCACTTTGTCATAAGCAAATATAGCAGAGATTTGAATTATGAAGAGAATGTATAGAAAATCAATTAATTTTTTGCTGAAAATACAAGAAGCTTAGGATTGAAAATTTTAAAGCAATTATAAGAGTCGGAATATATATATATATATATATAGAGTGAGGCTATGGTGCTTCGCGAAGCACAAAACCTCCCGTGCTTCGCGTCCGTATCTCAAATTTGAAAGTTCATATGCTCGATCCAAACCGTTGAACATGATCTTCATATTGAACTATCTTTGGAGATCAAAATTTATATTTTTTTGAATTTTTTTGCTATTTTTTAGATGGGTACAAAATCGCTAGTTTTGGATGGTGCAGAAATCGTTAGATCAGCAAATTTTATACTCATTTAAAAAATAGCAAAAAAATTCAAAAAAATATAAAATTTGATCTCCAAAGATATTTCAATATGAAGATCATGTTCAACGGTTTGGATCGAGCGTATGAACTTTCAAATTCGAGATACGGACGCGAAGCACGGGAGGTTTTGTGCTTCACGAAGCACCATAGCCTCACTCTATATATATATATATATAGTGTTTTATTCACAAATTTATACATAATCTTGTAAACAAAAAAGGATCAATTGACCTCCATAGATCTTTATATTATACACCCCTCTACTCATCACACACATAAATAATCCGTGAAACACAGAGAGTTTGAGTGCACAATTAGGAAATTAATTATTGCATATTCTGCCGGCGGGAGAAGGATGCTGCAAATGGAGGATTCTTTGTGTCTTGTGGAGAAAATAATTATATTTTCAGTTTAAAGAGGGGGGGGGGGCATCCATTTATTAAAAGTAGTTGAAACAAAACAAGAGAAGAATGAATCTGACAGAGAGAAAGCAAACTAACCGGGGGTGATGGGATTCAAAGGTACCTTACCTATGTCTATGTGTGATCATATCATAATATGAATGCATGATAATTGATACATGCAGTGCAAGTGGTCGGTTTCCAGCTGTGACCGAGTTTGACATCTAATTTTTGTTCCTTCTCTGCTTTCCGTGTGGTCCAGATGGACCAGATCCAATGATCCAATCCAATTCGGTTTCATATCGAAAGAAAGGATGTCCTATTTGATCTGATCTGATCTCTACCTTAATACGGAATATGCAATACGGATACATATTTTAGCTAATTTTGTCCTTATTTCTTTTTATAGGAAATATTTTGATCACCTTAGTTCTGTCTCATCATTGTTATATATAGAGAGCAAAAGATATCGTAAATTTAAACTCACAAACGTCTTCTCTGAGTTTAAGTCAAAAATTATATTAAATTATCTTTAAATTTTAATTTGTCATACTTATTTAATTCTTTATATAAAAATCTTATAGGATACAAAAATTTGAAGTATTTTGAGTTTTTGATGTTATGATTTTTAATATTTGAAAATTAGCTCTTAAAATAATAATAAAATATTTAATGTTTGAACATCTTTTTAAAAATTAAAAACGGTAACTTAAAAAGCTCAAAACACTTTAAATTTCTGCATCTCATAAGATTTTCATATAAAAAATCTATAAGCATGATAAATTAAAATTTAGAGATAATTTAATATATATTTTAAGTTAAATTCATTAAAAACTTCTGTAAGATTAACCTCATGATATCTTTACTATATAGCTTCTTTAAACCACATTAGACGGAGTCATTTCATGAGATCATATAAGCAAGTGTTCTTTATTGTTTCTTTTTTGCTCCTTACAATGTACCTTATTCCTATCCAAAGAGATCCTCCAAAACATATATATATATATATAGAGTGAGGCTATGGTGCTTCGCGAAGAACAAAACCTCCCGTGCTTCGCGTCCGTATCTCGAATTTGAAAGTTCATACGCCCGATCCAAACCGTTGAACATGATCTTCATATTGAACTATCTTTGGAGATCAAAATTTATATTTTTTTGAATTTTTTTGCTATTTTTTAGATGGGTACAAAATCGCTAGTTTTGGATGGTGCAGAAATCGTTAGATCAGCAAATTTTATACTCATTTAAAAAATAGCAAAAAAATTCAAAAAAATATAAAATTTGATCTCCAAAGATATTTCAATATGAAGATCATGTTCAACGGTTTGGATCGAGCGTATGAACTTTCAAATTCGAGATACGGACGCGAAGCACGGGAGGTTTTGTGCTTCGCGAAGCACCATAGCCTCACTCTATATATATATATATATATATATATATATATATATATAAACATGGATTTTGTCTCTTTTTTCTAGCATTTTCCGGTAACTGAATTTCCCATGCACTTGTTAATCTTGTAAAATTATTAATTCTCAACTAATATGAAATTTATGTACATTTGATCCGTACTGTTTTGCACGCACCTGTACTTGATAGATATTGATAAAAAGAGATGACACTATTTGACATATAATAATTTATGTATTCTTATTATATTAAGCCATTTTTCAGAAACCATTTAAAAATAAATACATTTTCAAAATGATAAGAAAAATATTATGAGGGTTCCAATGTCTAAAAATCAATTAATCATAATTAAGTAAATTCTTTTATTTTATTTGCATTTGATTTACTAAAATATGAGCTTTAAATATTATGAAATATTACGAGTATACATCTATCATAATAATAAATAAAATCAACAGTTTTGATTCAAAATTAGAGTGTCCAACTTTTAAATATAAATTAAAAAGTAAGTTGGTAACATCTTGACTCACCAGAGTTCTGATATTGAAATTCAATTTTTTATTTTTAAAAAAAATAAAAATAAAAAATATTAGATTTTAGTTTGATGATTTTTTTCATGCACCTAACTGGTCCAAAAAATAATCCCAACGAACTCATCCGATTTTTTTTTTTTGGACCCGCCTCTTTTCTTCTTCTTCTATTGCGTTGCACAACGGGACCTATAAATTCTTCGAACCATGTTTGTTTGTTCTGTTTAGAAACGGGGTTCAGACACTACAATAAAAATGACCTTAAACAATATAATTTTAATAACAGTTATAAATTAATTCTATTATTAAAATGACTCAGTGGTATTATTGAAATATTAATAACTTATTTAATAATAATTTTTAATAAATAAACATTGTTTAAATAGACCAAAGAACAACAAAAAACTACACACTTATTTAACAATGATTTTTTAAGAAACTATTGTTAAATACAATATTTAGCAACTGTTCTTTAATGGAACCGTTGTCAAAATTGTGTGTGGATTATTTATTTATTTATTACTATATTTGGCAATTGTTCCTTAAAAGAATCATTGTTGAATGAGTGTGTTGATATTTCATATATTTTTATTACTTAAAACCTTTCATAACACCCCTTAATAACGGTTGAATAACTATTATTAAATTTATCAAAAACGACGTTGCTAAATAGATTTTTTTTATCGTAGTGTGAGAGGTAGTGGCTTTCTGATAGAGGCAACCACACACACTTACCCACAACTTTGAACTTCCCATGCTGATACTCATTTCAGATTTGTGGATCTATTGCATCATTTCAGAAGTATGAATTATTTATTCGAGAAAAGTATTTTATTACACAAGAAAATTAGTCACAAAAATATGAATTTATTGTGTAAAATTTACTAATGATGATATTTATTAAAATTACACAAATTGCAAAATTAGACGTTTATCCTAATCATGAAAATTGATGCCAACAGCATTATAAAAAGTTATGAACTTTTACATCTTTTAATATTTGGTACAAAAATATCATTATTTGAAAACAACAAGAATAAAAAGAAGAACGACGACAATTTTCTATTGCAATTTAGAAATAATAATCCCACACAAAAAAATATTACCTGCTAAAAAGTTGACATTGTAGCATAAATTATAAAGTGACATTGTACTCTTTATATGAGAAAAAACAACTTCTGATTATTTATTTATTTTAACATTCCGTGAAAAATATTTTTTTATTAATAAAAAATGTTGGAGCTCTCCTCGTAATCATATTATATATCTAGTATTCTGAGAAACAAAACTATATAAATAAATTAATTATCAATCTTAGTTTACACTTATTCATTATATGCTCTTCATGCATTACATTTCATTTAACCGATATACAAGTATATTGTAGTATATATCTATACCTGTTTGTCGTACTGTATAGTGTACATAGCATACGCTCTCTAGGTGGTAATTAAGGTGGATGCGTTAGATGGAAAGAGACATGTCAACTTCAGATTGGAGACACCACAAAACATTAAACTCATCAATAATTTCTTTTATACTGTGCCCATTTCAACGTGTCGAGTGTTGACTTTCTGCTTTTTACATATATTTTGCACACACACAGTTCAACCAATCTACGCACATACACAGTACACGGATGCTACATGTGTCCTGTGGCCCAAGATATATTGGTTCCAAATCCCAATGCAAAATTAATTATTAATTTGGAGACCCACATTATTATCACTATGTAATAACTGATGATATTTCCATGGTGGAAGAGTAAAAAAAAAATTACACATAGTATTACTAACAAATTTTAATTAAACAAAAAATCAGAGCGACTGAATAAACTAGCTTAAGACAAAATAAAACATAAAAAATAATTACTAACGTATTTAAATTTTGAAATGTTACCAAAACATTTAAAATAAAAAATAAATAACACGAATTAAACACAGGACATTTTAATTTGGATTAGAATACTCATAGATTGTGCACTAGAATATTTAAACTGGATATATAATATACCATGCAAATAATAATAGAGCATATAAATCCAATAATTTACCAAACAAACAAGATATAAACAAAGACATGTATTGATCCGGGGCTCCTTACACTGCCACCAGCTCAACGAAACATGGGCTAGCAAGTCGGTTAGAGTCTTGACATTGTCAAAAGTTGATCAGTGCACTGGCACCATCCACTGAACCATTGTTAAATTCCAACTTCCACGAAACCGAGGAGCCACGTGGAGTCACGGATGGCCGATTTTTTTTTTGGTAATTAAAATAATTAAAAATCATAATTTGATAAGATTTTTTTATAAATTAAATTAATTAGTGTGGATCTAGTTTGAAATCTAGCCTCGACTTTTGGACCGAGCTTCAAACTCGGCCTTGAGTTTTTTTAATAAATTTTGTATGTTTTGATTAATTATTTATTTATTATTTTTATAGTTTATTTAGTTATTTTAGTATGTTTAATTATTTATTAAATAATTTAGAAAATAATTAGAAATATGATATTATTGTGTTTAATAGTTTGTTAAATATAATATTATTGTGTTTCAATAATATATAGTTTAGAAAATCATAAAAATAATAAACTAGAATAAATAGATATATTTATACATATTTATTAATAATTTATTTAGTTATTTATCATATTTAATTATTTATTCAATGATTTAGTTTGTTTTAAATTGATTGTTGAATTTTTATAATATTTAATTTATCTGACGCTCCCGATCGAACAAACGGAGATTAGATCGGAAGATAAAATTGAAATCCGAACACCTCATTTTCGAACAGTCATAACTTTTTATAGGAAAGTGCTATGCGACCATGAAAAACTCACAACTAGATCTACATGGTTAATCGCTTACGCCATTATAACCATTTTCAAGGCCAAAAAACCTCGTCTTCAAACTCAAAAATATATTTGAATGTTTTGGACATATATTTTTTCATCATTATTTTTTTTAGTAAATGTATGTATATATTACTCTATATGAGTAATGCTATGGTGCTTCGCGAAGTAAAAAAAAATTGTGCTTCGCGTCCGTATCTCGAATTTAAAAGTTCAAACGGCCGATCCAAACCGTTGAGCATCATCTTCATATTGAAATATTCTTGGAGATCAAATTTTATATTTTTTTGAATTTTTTTGATATTTTTTAGATGGGTACAAAGTCGCTTGTTTTGGATGGTGCAGAAATCTTTAGATTAACAAACTTTGTACCCATCTAAAAAATATCAAAAAAATTCAAAAAAATATAAAATTTGATCTCCAAGGATATTTCAATATAAAGATGATATTCAACGGTTTGGATCGGCTGTTTGAACTTTTAAATTCGAGATACGGACGCGAAGCACAAAAGATTTTTTGCTTCGCGAAGCACCATAGCATTACTCTCTCTCTCTCTCTCTCTATATATATATATATATATTAGTTCATAATAAACATGCTTATTGAATACATAATAAACATGCTATTGCATACATAATAAAAAAAAATATAAATATGTTTAATAGTATATAAACATACTATCAAAAACAATAATATCATATTTATAATTATTTTCTAAATTATTCAATAAATAATTAAACATACTAAAACAATTAATTAATTAAAATATATAAAATTTGTAAAAAATTAAAAATGGGACCGAGTTTGAAACTCGATCCAGTGATCTGAGACCGAGTTTCGAACTAGGTCCTAAAAAAATCTTACAAAATCCCTATTTTTAATTATTTTAACTAAAAATTCTGCACGGATGGGAATATGCCCACTTTTGACTCAAAATAAATTCACAAATAATTTTTGTATTTGTATGTTTTTTCAATAAAAAATAAAAATATATATTTATAGATGGAATAATTATAATGTTATGTCATGATAATATTGACATATAAATTTGCTAGATATATTTTTTCTATCTTTGACCCCTTCAACTATATTTTATGGTGTACAACTATTCAATATATATATATATATATATATATATATATATATATATATATTAGAAAAATTGAAATTAATTAATGTCATTATATATTTAAAATACATTTCTTGTTGAGATAAAGATGGAGATCAAATTATCTAACTTTATATGTTCATGATGGATATAAGAATTTTGAATCTAATATTGATCTCATCCAATCCCGGCCCTTCTAAAATAACTAATTTGTAGTTATTAAGTACGTATAGAAAGACCATTTTGTGTTGTCTAAATTCTAAAGAAAATGTCCTAATCAGTTCTCGTTTAGACTTTAGACGTTGTTTTTGTTAATTCATTGTTCAATAATAGATCCAGATAAGCAGTGCAAATTTGTGCACAAACAAGTCCGAACTACCATAAAGCAAGAGGCCAATTACATGATTCGTGAGAAAGAATTAAATAACTTTCTTTTTATACGTAATTAATGACAGTATTTTTTTATCCTATTGATATTTTAAACATTCAAATATTAAGATGAAATGTTCGATTATTAGTTTGAACTTGTAATTTAAGGTTCTAGATAGGACGCTATAACATTGTTACAACATATATGATACTTCATGTATTTTGTTTAAAAACTGATATGTAGTTTGATATTGGAAAATTTTATATAATAAATACGACATAGTTTATAGTTTGCTAGCTATATACCCGCGCGTTGCAGCAGAATTTTTTATTTAAACATTAAAATATTATAAGATAAAAAATTCATATTTATCTAATATTAAATTATAAATTCACCAAATTATAGAGAAAACATATAATAAAGACTATATTTAATCTTGGATGAGATCTTTGCACAATATGAGTTAATGATTCATGATTTTTATGGAAAAAAAATAAATTACTCTAACATATATTATCACCATTAATTCCTTACCAAATATGCACAAAGTTGCTAAATAAAAAACAAAAATTATGGAAATAATAGTATATAAGGGAAAGAAATGGAGAGAAAGAGGGGATCAATGGACGCGATCACATACGTTCGATCAACCAACAATAAATATTATCCGTCTAATTGAGGGATAAAATGGGTATAATAAAAATTTACAATGACAAAAAATTGACCCTCCAATTCTTAGATGCTTTATATAATAGTATAGATATAGATAATTTGACGATATAATTTGATTTTTAAACTGGCATTTTGATGTTACCGTTGTAGTTCTTGTTAAAATATCAATCATTTTTTATTTACATGTTACTTGTTTTCTATAGTATTTTATATATGTTGAAAATTAGTAGAATAAAAAAAAATCTTAAAGATCAGGTTCAAAAATCAATTTACTTTTTAATTTATATTTAATAATTTGACACTTAAATTTGAAATCCAGCCCTTTTATTTATTTTCATGGTAGATGTACGCTCATCAAATAATAACAAAATGAATGAATCTGTTAACTATGATTGTTTAATTATTATGGTCCAATTATCCAAACGAACGATATATGGTTACTTGTGAATTTCATACTCCCAAAATAAATTTAAAATCTAACCTACCAGGTTTCCCTCGATAGATTGTTCATTAATTTTTATAGACTCCATTAATTAAACATTAACCATTTTATAGAAGTTTATTCTAACAATATTTATAGACCAAAGTCACCGATCTTACAATGATACAAATGAACTGAAATTGCTGTCCATTCTAGCGGTCGTAAAATCACAAACAATGCAAACTTATTAACTTGGGAACCAAATTAAATGCACGATATTATGCTATTTTGATCATCCTCCAGAAAGATACTTCAATGTCCGCTCTAAATCTTCCACTGCTTGAATTGTTCATTCTTCCAATTCCCTTAACTTCTCCCTCCTCCCTTGCCTGAAATCATGGTGATCAATGGCTCTCTGATTTAAGACTAGAAAATGAAAGTGAAGCTGTAGCAGATGAGAAGGACGACGAAGGAGAAGCTAACGGAATTGGAAGAGCAGCTAAGTGAGAGATTTCGGATGGAGAAGTTGAAGGGCCCAATTGAACAAAACAACAAGAGTTTAGGGCCCATTTTGCAAGTTTCGCAATGCATCTATTTTACTGGTACGCTCTCTGATAGGAAATGCTTCCTGCAATTAAATCGAAAACAATGACAGTGATCAAACAAAAGAGATAACAGTGATCATCATGGCTCAACCCCTCTTGCGATTTTAATAATCACCTAATGCATTATTATGCATGCAGATCCAATGGAATATTTTTTTTTGTTTCTTCCCAAAAAGGTGAAGTTGACATCTCTTTTAACTTGCTTGTTCCATGTTTCTCCAATGAAGGATAAAATACCTAATGGAAGGTATACGATCCAATTTTTGGCAATTTGTTGGGAGGCATTCCCTAATTATTAAATGGTATATGGATATGGACGCAACGCGAATGAGCGAATGCATTGGGGCCATTCCTATTTTACCATTTTCATAAATGCATAAGCAAACATAAAATAGATTTAACAATTAATAAAAAAATAAATACAAAGGGCATGATCCTATCATTCTTGCAACTGATGTAATGTCTAACATTTGTCGTCTTATATCAAGTCCCAAGCTCAAATTTATAACTTAGAGGGAGTTGATTTGTATTGTAGAGATGGTATTGAATTGGTTGATTTAAACCCTCCATTTCTTTAATTCTCACTAGACTTCTTTAGTTATTTTATTTTATTTTCATTAGCTCGTACAGACTTCTTTGGGCAACAGCACAAACAAATGCATGTGCACCGATTTCAAAAAAGGTTTTGCCCCTCACGAATTAGGCCTGCCTGAGACTGGACCACTTAACCAACTCAGTTTAGACCGGCCCAATATATAATGGGCCTTGTTGTGTAGGTGGAGCTCCATATATTTTGGGGAACTCATACTCTATAATATTCCAATTCAAACAATTGGATTTTAACACACGAATCAGATCTTATCAGACAAGTCTAATTCCAAATTGGGTCAATCCGATTCGTTCATTTTAATCCAACTGCTCAAATTGAATAATGCTGTTCAGCACGGAATGTAATATTAATAAAATAAAAACTTGGATGTTCTCTAGAGGAAAAATTGACAATTTTTTACACAATATCATAACTCGGTAGTTTTTACACAACACATTAGCCTTAAAATTAAGATCTAGGAAAAGATGAAAAGGCTAAAAAACAAACGCCGAGAAAGATAATGGAGCAGAAGTAATAAATTAATATATAAGGCTGAAGAAAACTAAAGTATATCATCTCTGAATTCCAAAGTTACTTCCTCACTTCTCTCATCTCTCACCACTATTTTCTTCTTTTTTTAGCTTTTCATGTTGCATTTTCCATCCTCTTTGTACAACTTTTTTTTTCTTTCTTTTTTTGGTATTGGTTCATAAGGGAAAAAATTACATAAATGTAGTAGCATCAAAATTGTCATGGCACAACAGCCAGAACTACTACCACCTAACACTCCTGTAACCCCCCCCCCCCCCCCCCCCAAAAAAAAAATAATAATAATAAATCCACCTCACCTCTCACCCATGTAATATAACCTTCAGAATAAACCACAATTTTTTACAATACAAAAAACACTATTCCTCCATCTACTGGCCCCCCATCAAGCGGCACCATGAAAGTTCACTTACCAGTGACACAACAACTAAACAAATTATCCTCTAGCAAATAAGCATTCTAGTTCTCTGCTGTTTTCACATGATGCGCACATCCCTTGCTTGTCATGGAACCATTAATGGACCTATCAAAAAGGAACCACATAGGGCAAGGCTAATGCATCGGCCGAGTCAAGCAGCACTGCCCTGTCCCATACCTGGCCCGGCCCTTGGGACAACCCAGATTCAGTCATCTTAGAATTAGGGTTAAGGTTAGGGTTACGGTTAGGTTTTGTGCCAAAAAGCCATTCTTGATCATCATGTGGAGGCATCAGCTCCTTTTCTTCCAATTTTGGGACAGAATATACCACATTTAAGTACTTCAAATCAGGATGCAGCAGCTCTTCTTTTCTCTTCTTGGGTACCTTTGCATCAGGAACAGTGCCATTTAACTGTGGTGCCTTCTTGATTAAAGGAACCTCTGCCTTTATGGTGTTAATGTTGGCAGGGGTATTATTGGTAGCATTGGTTCTTGGGGAACTTGAACTAAGCTTGGTAGGAGGGAAGAGTAAGGGAGGTGGGTGATTTGAGGTTCTTCCATTCTCTGAAGGTGGAGGGTATGGTGGTAACTTTTTAGTAAATTTGGTGGGCCCCACATCAGTTTCTGCAAATTGATAATAACAATGATACTGAAACAACTAACAATAAGTAGCAATAAAATAGAAACAAATTTTGATGACCACACAATAATCTTGATGGTACTATTGTTAGGATCATCAGATCACCTACCCACCAATAGACAGAAGCATTAATTATAATAACAATTCTACTGCTTTTTAATAGTTCAATGCTTGTTCCTATATACGGGTCACAAATAGGGGTCACGTGGGATCCTGTCATCTCCCCTCTCTTTCCCTATTCCAGAATCCCACTGAGCTAACTCTTCATGCCTTGTGCAATTTCCACTCTCCTATGTTCTCTTCTTCTACCCACAATTGTCATTATGTTGTCAGACTAAGTTTGTCTTTCCATTCAAAGAAAACAGAAATCTGTAGTTTGGAGGAGAGCAGACGTTTATCTTTGATGATTGAGTTCACAACTGGTTTGTGCCAAAACTAGAAATATTGTATGCAGAAGACAATAAACAAGGCATTATTACATCTTAACAAATTTATCATTTTTTATAAATCGTTTAAGACAAGTTTGCCTGTCAACATTTTTATAAAATGTTCATGCCAGTATCATGGGTGTATTTATCCAATATAGACAGCAAACGGAGTAGAAGAAAAATCAGACAAGATTAAATAGAAAAAGAACATACCGTGTACAAAACCATTAGTCAAGGCATCTTTATTTTTTAGAGTATCTGGTGGTGATGTTCTTACGAGCTTCTGTGCCCGCAGGTCATCCTCTGCCACGACATTACAAAATATAATATCTCATCCAATTTTAATTGTCCGAGAATATGAAATGAGTTGGCAATTTCCTATGTACTCAAATTTTCAATCAGCATAAGTAATCCTACAAATAAAAATACCGTAACCCTCTTGCAAAATTACTCAAGCCTCCAATTACAAATAAGAAGGTTTGCGTTTTTGAAATAGAAAGGCAGAGAATACAGTACATTGTCAAGGACATTAACCATATTTGTTAAAGAAAAGCAAATATATTCCTGATTTTGAATGGGATACATGATAGTGAGATTTTGTCGGGTTGAAAGCAGCTTATTTTGCTAATTGAAAAAATAGCATAAAACTCACCATGTAAGAACCCATTGCTGTCACCCTCTTTCCGCTTCTTGGAAAGATATCCATTCATAGCTCCCACTTTCTCAATATTCCTGTGAGACTCTTCGATGGAAGGCCTCATCATAAAACCGCTTACCTCCTTAGCTTTATCTCTCTCCTTTTCTTTCTTTTTCTCCCTCTTTTCTTTCTCTTTTTCCTTCCTCTGTTTCTTTTCAAGCCGCTTCTGCTCCTTCTCCTTCTTCCTCTCATCCCTATTCTTCCTTTTTTCCTTCTTCCCTTCCTCCAGCTTTACAGAACCAGGTTCGCTTCGTCTCAAGTTCAAGCTTCCCTTCTCCCCGTCTTTCTCCTTCTCGGGTGTGCTCGTGGGCCCTGTACTCTGGTTCAAACCAAGTCTCCTTTCACTGAGATCAGCAGCATGGTGATCCTTCATAACCTGAAATGTGGGCCCATCAGTTTTTCTTTGCATCTGAACGACAGAATTCCCTGCAACTCTCTTTGCTTCATCTCCTAGTTCAGTTGCCGTAACTCTATTTTTCATAGAATTAGCAGCAGGAAATTGATGGTGATTAGTGTTCTGACTTGAAGGTCCATTGGACTTCCCTTGTAGAGAGTTAAAGGGGCTCGGCACAGGCTTCTTTGCCTCAGTCCCCGCGACTCTTCTTTCAGTAAAACCAGGCCCATGATGGTTCACAACCTGATTAGGGGGGGCGTTACTCTTTCTTTGCACCAAGGAATTAAAGTTCGAAACAATAGGGTTTGAGCCACTTGAGACTGTTCTCTTAGCAATCATCCCTTCCTCCGGGGAACTAGCACTAGGCATGCTCGTAACTCTTCTCTCACTAGCACCAGTTGCCCGATGGTTGGTTAGCTGATTTGTCGGCCCCACTTTCACTGCATCATTACTCTTTCTATGTACTGAAGGAACTGACTGCTGTACCAGAACTAGTACGGATCTCTTCTCTGACTCCCCATAAGTGCTGGTACCAGCAACTCTTCTTTCCATAAATTGACTCCCAGGGCCTGCATGAGGCCCTTCATCTATCCCTCTGGAATGCTCATTGAGGATCCTAGGGTCTTCTGAAATTTTCTCAGCCGGTACCTGTAATGTAACTGATTCTGCTGTCCTATGCTTGCTGTCACTCTCATTATCTCTCTCCCTCTCTTTTTTCCTGTGTTTGTGTTTTTCTTTTCTTTCCTTTTTTTCTTTATCTTTGTCATTGTCTCTGTGTTTTTCCTTGCTATGGTGCTTGTCTTTCTCCTGCTTCTCTTTGCCTTCTCCTTTATCCTTTTTATCCTTTTTGTGCTTCTTATCTCTGTGCTTCTCCTGCAGATAAAAAATCAAAAAGATAATCTGTAAGACACATTGATAAACCTTTAAAATTGCAAACATATTGAAATTCAAAAAGAAAAACTTGTAACACATATTGACAATCCTTTAAAATTACAAACAATTTAAAGCTCAACAATACACACACACACTGATAAACTTGTTTTTCTCATTCATATTCCTGGGACGGTTGAAGCTAGTATAAACCGCTCAACAATACACACACTCTGACAGAGAGAATGCTGTAAACCACAGAAAACACTAGAAAGAACCAACAGTCCTAATAAATATATTGTGGATGGATTGATGCATCATGAACCTGTCAATATCTAAAATGACTAAATTACACAGTTAAATCAATTTTCTTTTTGTTTATGATTCAATAAACATTTTTTTTAAGTAGGAACATGTTTAGCCTAGCATACTGATTGAGGAAATGTTTGCTAAAAAGTAACTATACACAAGGGAATCCACTGACATTACGTAACGATAATTAACCTAATAGACACTCAACATTAATCATCCTTTAGAAAAGAATGTTGTAGTCAGATTTTGATTTTTTTTTATCCCAAGCAAAATGTATACTTGCATCATATTTCTAGGGTTTTGACATTAGCCCATCAATAAAGGCCCAACAAGACCCCAACATTCTAACACATATGTCCCCCCCCCCCCCCCCCCCCGGTCATAAAAACTTGTCCTTGAAAGAAAAGAACAATAGTTATTTCCAAGAAGATGCAATCTATTGCATAAAATTTTGGGAGATAATTAATGATAAAACTCCAATGATTCTATTAGATAAGCTGCGAAATTAACTTCTAGGATTAAGAACTACTCACTGGTTTATTATAAAAAAAAATCACAAAAAGTGATGTTTTCTGTCTGAACAAAAATTTACTACAAGTAACCAGGGGAGGTTTTTCAGATTGGGTTTCATTTTGAGCCTACCCCAATTTATTTGGGATTAAAGGCTTTGTTGTTGTTGTTGTTGTTGTAATAACCAGGAGAGGTTGAAAAATGAAGCTCTCAACCAACATCTTCATATAGCATTTCTTTTATTTGAAACTAAACATGGCAAAAGTTCACGTGATGTCAATTTCTATCATTATGTTCCTATTAATTTAATCCGAAATTGAAAAAAATGCATTGATGCACTAGGCAGCTTTATCACATGACAAAACAATATGCAGATGTGGCTGATGACTACTACACCTAAAGGTAAAACAATTTAATACCAGACTTTTATATCCTAAAATGCCTTACATTGACCTCCTTTACAATTATTCAACCCATATCATCCTCAACACAACAAAATTAATTACATTCTGAAGGAGCTTCGAAGTTCCTAATGATATATTAATTTTTACAATTCATGTTGGTATGACTATAACAAAATGTGATTAATTTTTACAATTCATGTTAATTCTCTTTCGTATTTTCACTCTCTATGACCAAAAAGCCCCTAAGCAGACTACTAGCAGAACACAACAAAACAACAAATCTTTTTCAAATTGGAACTAAATAACTTTTGAATTTGAGAATAAGATGGAGTTCAGTTTTGACCTTTTGCAATAAGTCCGCATGATTATTTGTCAGATTTGGCTCGAAACCAGGAGGTGGGTAGGGGAAGCACCGTGACATCTTAATACAGTGTGCAACCCAATACACCAAGACCAAATGCCTCTGTACAGATTTAGGTTGCTTCAAGTGAGCTCCTTATTTGAGCACAGAATTTATCCTTTTGATCAGCTCTGACAAGTAGTAGAGCTTCAATCAGTACCACAAAGAGCCACAGTTTGAATCTAACAGAGAAATGCTCAACAAAATTCAGCCCAATTTTGGTATCAGTAATGGTCTCTATTGAGCACCAATGTGGCCAAAATTATCTCTTTACGACCTAAAATAAGAGACAAACAGTCCCAGCTTGTACATCAATTGTTATGTCCCAACAATTAATTTTTCTGGGAATATAAAAAGGGTAACTGAGAGCACCAACAAAGGCCAAAAATATTTTTTTATGGCCACAGATTAGTACAAACAGCCCCAAATTTTATCCTATAAGTGATTTTTACATGAAAATTAACTTTGATCACTACAAAATGTTCCAAGTTACTCTAGCAATAACACTAGAGGCCAAAACTGTAACTTGATGCAGACCTCAATCTTGAGGAGAAACCCTAATTTGATCCTTGTGGTGCAAAGAGACCAGCTGCTGGTCTTCAAGACCGTTGCAAAACAGTCACTAGAGATACTAACAGAGGCCAAAATGTTAATCTTGAGGAAGAACCAAATTTTAATCTATCAGTATGTGCAATCCTCTTCCATCTCTAGGAGCGACCAATGAATTTCTCAGGATAGTATACCGAATTCCACATAGAAATACCAAATTCGTGCTCTTGACTTGCTGTCCAGAAAATCAACCCCCCTGTCTGATTCGGAAAAGAAATATGACCGTCAGACACTCCAAGAACCGCCCAAAAGAGTACTGAATACGCAAAATCAGCACAAACCCTCTTGATCTAGAGGAAAAGGGATAGCCCCAGATCAAAAGGGGGCCCGGAAAGTGCGAAAGTCAGAGCCTTCTGCCCAAAGGAGAATCGAATTCGGTGCCAGAATCCAAGATCGGAAAGCTTATAATGCGCACCAAATAGAGAAAAACAAAGTTCTTTCGTCTCTCCCCGCGGTGCTTATTTCGCTGGGAGATTAGACGCAGTTGTGTTGTGTGCTCAGTTCCTTTTTCGCTCTCTGGAGGTTCAGGCCTGATCAAAGAAGCGGAAATAGCGAAGGGGGAGAAAGAGAAAGGTGGGGGTGGGGGACGAAAGGGAGGCGAAGCAAACAGGAGAGAAGGTAGACAAGGAGGCTTATTTATAAAAGCTAACGAAGAAAAAGGGTTAAAAAAGGAAACGAAAAATGACCTTGTGTTTTATTAATATTTAATTTTAATTTGTTTGGTGCTACTATTAATTTGGCATGAGATGAGAGGGAGAGGCGCGGAGCAGAGAGAGCTAGCTGGATGGATGTGTCATGTCATGGACTCATGAGAGAGAGGGTTATGAAGGGAATTTTGGCAGTGCAGAGGGAGAGAACGTGGTGAAATAGAAATACTATTGGTGTTGGAACGAGCAGGGGAAGAAGTGTTAATTCGGGTTTGGGTCCTCTCCAATCATATCGATTTCATCCGATGGTTCCAATCAAAAGGAACAAAGAGAATGCTAAAATAAATGTACAGCACATTATATTTTGACTTACTTATCTCAGTCATTTAATGGAGATAAGGAATAATTACTTTATTTAACCTTGCTCTCTACTTCGTGCTAGAAAGAAGAACATCGTTTTAAACTTTTCTCTCTTTAATAAACAAAATTAGTCATTCCCATCAAGATAGTTTCTTTATATTTTGTTAAATTTGGTGTATGTTCATTTATTTTGAAAAATGTATAGTTTTTTTTCAATCTTGATCATACAATTGATACAAACATAAAATACCATTTTTTCATTGTTCATTAGGGTTTGAACGTGTGATCTTAATAGTGATGGTGGTGTCATTG
>CAXKVV010001914.1:0-36302 GCA_964058805.1 Schoenoplectus triqueter
GGATGAAGGGGGTATAAAAACCTCTTAATTTCAATGAATAAACCACTTTTAAAATATAAATTCGAGCTCCAATCGTCAATAATTGTGTTTCACAATTTTAAAATTATGATCTATAATTCTGGGCACAAGTCAAAACATAACTGGCAGAAGATGGATTCCAAAATTACTGACCGTAATTTTTAAATTATGAATCACACTTTTGGAATTTTGCTATGCATTAATTGTATTTTGGACATAATTTATTCATCTGAACTCTGATTGGATTGATTTTAAGTTCGTTGGCAAAGCTAAGAACAAGCTTTACAACATCAATACTTAATCCCAAATTATTCTATGAGATTTTATTATCATCACTTGATGCGACTTGCTATCCATGTGTTGTCTTGATCTCATCTGCATTTGAGCTCTTCAATATCATGCTATTTTACTCCAAAAACCCTAAAACACTTAAAATACAATAGTATCTCGAACTCGACATAAAAATTAAAAAAATTCTTAACAATTAACATAAAATGAAATATTTTTTAGATAAACCCTAATTAGATATATTGTATAATTGAGGCTTATCAGATATATTTTATCATCTCCATTAAATGGATGTGAAAAATTATAAAATCTTATCTTCATTACAATAATAATCAAGTAAGGAGGCTAAATCATAAAATTTGATCCGTTGTTTTTTTTATTAACGCTTAGTGCATATATAATATATACATATATAAGTTGATATTTAGAAAATATACCTTCAATTAATTTTATTATTTAAGAATTTTAAAAAATAATTATTTGATACTTAATCGTACGGGAGTCGATGTGGCACCAATAATCATGATAATTTGATCTCTCCTCATATCTAAATATCCGAGTCACTTATCTAAATATATGATTTATATATCTATACATCTGAATTACTTATCTAAAATATCTAATGCATATATCTAAATATCTAAGTTCCTTATTTATACCTAATTCATATATCTAAATACTTAATTCACTAATCTAAACACTCTATGCATATATCGAATTACCTGAATTATTTATCTAAATGCATAAATAAATACATGTATCATTTATCTAAATACATATCTAAATATCTGAATCACTTATTTATTACACCTTAGTTTAATTTTAGAAATAGCACAGACATGATGGGAGGGCGTGACAATTTATTTTTGGAGAGCGTGGGTGTTGTTATAACTTTTATTTTTTTCATTTTAAGCAGGTTGGCCCGTAATTTTTGTTATTAAAATGAAAAGCTAATTAGGAGATTTTTTTAGAGACCATGCATATATCGAACTACTTGAATTACTTATCTAATTGCATAAGTAAATATATATGTAATTTATCTAAATATGTAAGACACATATCTAAATATATTTAGATCGCTTATTTAAACATCTTATTTTAATTCTGAAAATAACACATACATAATGGAGGGCATGACAATTTATTTTTAACTTTTATTTTTTCCATTTTAAGCAGGCCGGTCCACAATTTTTTTATTAAAATAAAAAAGTTAGTTAGGAGATTTTATGAAAGATTTGTCTTTGAGTACTATTAGTCGAACCATAATATTTTTACAATTTTCTCATAATTTGAAACATTTTTTCGATTAAATAGCTAAATAAAAAAAATGAACTACGTGTGACCGGATTTCGGGATTCGTTTCATAGACAGACGCACGGCTCAGATTAATGATTGACAACTAAGTGTGTTTTAGTGAGAAGACGGGATCAAGTGTTCAACCATCCATCAGCATCAAACCTCTTTCTTCTAACTTCGAAACATCAAACGGACCTGTGGTCAAGGCGGCTATGGAGCGCTCAAATTCTTGAATCCAATGGTTACCTCCTCTTTCGTAACACCACCATGTACCGTTTCTCGCGATCTCTCCGCCGCCTCAACCGTCTATCCTCGCCTCTCTCGTACAATTTAACAAACACCTTCTCTTCAGGCCCTCTCCCACCCCCTCTCCCTTCATTTACTCCCCTTCTCTCTTCTCCTTCATCCTCTCTCACCTCCACTGTCACCTCAGCCTTCTCCCAGTGGTTTCTCTCACATCCCAACAACTCACCGAACTCTCTCCTAGACCGCATCTACGCGGCTCTTGCTTCCAATCCAGACGAGCACACTCTCGACCAGGCCCTTTCTAGTCTGAACCCTCCCTTGTCGGAAAGCTTCCTTCTCAGTTTCCTCTCGCACAAACCCTTCTTAAACCCCGCCATCGCCGATCCAAATCATCTCTTGTTACTAAAGCTTCGCTTCTTCGACTGGTCAGGTCGTCGCACGCCTTATCGTAACTCCCGTGCAGTGTACCTCTCGATCTTCCTCCTTTTAAAGAAGTTCAACAAATCACCTTTAATTCTCAACTGGCTGGAGCTTTTCTCCAGTTCGTACGACCCCTCCACTTCACCTAGCCTGTACCCCCGTTTTCATGACACGTTAGTAATTGGCTATGCAGTAGTCGGTAAGCCTGAAACTGCGTTGGCGATTCTCGGCCGCATGCGTTATTCAGGTCTTGATCTCGACCCTTTAGTAATCCGTGTGCTGCTAAATTCCCTGGTGGAGAATTCCCTGTTCTCATTTTGTGACTCGCTACTTGACCTCTTGCCCCCTAATGACCCAGAGGCTGTGCCCATTCGACTCAAGTCTCTGTGTATGCAGAAGGATCTTGATTCAGCTGAATCATTGCTAAGGTCACTACCTACTGAGGTTTCAGCTCGTGATAGATGTGCAGGTTTGCTTGTAAATGAATTTTCCAAGAAGGGTAAACATGAAAAGGCATGGAAAATTGTGGAAGATTTTCCATCTGGGGAGGTTTACACGGTCTGGTTAATGTGTTTGGTAAAGAAGGGGAAGTTCAGTGAAGCACTGGGATTTCTGGCAGATAAGAAAGTTACGGAGGACTATATACCACCTTCACCAGTGTAAGGATCTGCTACTGATGAAATTTCATGTTTATTGTTATAGCTTTACATATTGGTACATATTCCTACCACTCAGTCACAAGGTTTTCTGGTGATTTTTGTATTGTCCATATTTGTCTTGATATATGCTGTTAGGAAATATACCTGGTGATTGTTGTGCAGGTTGATGCTAATAGATTATAGATACATGCTTGTCCTAACTTAGTGATGCTGCTGGTTCCAAAACCTTATATATATATATGTTCATATCCACAATTTTAATGAAACAGTCACAACAGGTTTGAGAATAGCAGCGAAGAAAATAAATATCTATATTTTGTAGGTGACTGATAAACAGCACCAAACATGGGGAAATAACCTCTCCTCCAAAAATGCATTGACTTTCAACTCCATTGTTGGCATGTACTGACAAATACTTCAAGTCACTTGCTATTTAAGCAAACCAATTCTACCAAATAATACTTGGGCAATAAGAGCAATACAGGAAATAAAATGTATTACGGCAAATGCATGTTCACTCTATAATTGGGCTCTTCACTACTGAAATGCAGCTTGCTGAAACCCCCTTTTTACTTGCAATTTTTCAGGTATGACAATCTAATCATGCGACTCTTGAGAGAAAGCTATCTAGGTGAGGCATATGACTTGCTCACTGAAATGATGGAGGAAGGCATTCCACCAACACGTGTCACCATGTCTGCAGCACTCCGCTTCTTCTGCAAAGCCGGGTTTGTTGATGTGGCACTAAACCTTTACCAGTCCCGTGGTGAGCTTGGAATTGACCTTGGGAGGACCACTTTTGATGATCTTGTAAGGGCCCTTTGTGCAGATGGCGACTCTGATAGTGCATACAGTGTTGTTGAGGACTCTATGCGCAAAGGTCACTTCCCAGGTCACCAGGCGTTTTCCACCGTGGCTAATTCACTATGCCGTGAGGGGAAGTTGGATCAGGTTCGCAAGCTCCTTGATGCAGCAGTCAAGAAGGAGATCAGGCCTGCTGCAGATCTCGTTGCCCGGTATGTTCAGCAGAATTTTGGTGGTCTACAGCTGTAGATCACATGCTGGTTAACTTTTTATTTCACATGCACCAATTTACCACTTGGATACTGTATCATCACAGTTGGTTGGGTTTTTCTTTTTTTGTTTGTAAGTCCATAATTGAGGTTGTTGGAGGAAATTGAATCTTGATTGTGAAGTTATTTAAAAAGCCAAAAGAAGAAAAAAAAAAGAAATGATGAAGTATTCTTTCAGAGTTCTTACTGTGTTGTTATCGCCTCTGGTACTGGCATGTTCTGGCTAAAATTGTAACCCTCATATTGCCTTTTAGTTTGGATGATATTCAAGGTCACTGGTAACACTTTCCAACTTTGCAATTTAGGTACTTGACTGCTCTTTTCAAGTCAGGCAACTTGACTGAGGCTTGCCTTGTGCCTCACATTGGTACATATAATACTGTTACTATGCAAAGCATTTATAAGCACAAAACCACTTACAAAAGCATCATACATGCTTTGGCACTATTGGAACGGGTGGATGCATTGCCAAGGCTTGTGATTGAGATGCAAGAGATGGGACACATACCAAGTCGACATCTGTACCGCACAGTGATCATATCTTTATGCAAGGCGGAGAAATATGGGGATGTTTTGGGGTTGCTTAGCCAACAATTGCAAAGAAGTTGTCTTAATGAAAGAACATGTTACCACTACTTCATTGATGGTGCAGCCCATGCAGAAAAGCCTGACATGGCAAGAGAAATCTTCAACAGAATGGTGAGTGCAGGTGTACAACCTAATTGGGAGTCTGAAATGCTACTTCTACAGGGGTACCTAAAAAGTAAAAAAATAAGTGATGCATTGAATTTTTTCGAAGTTCTTCATGGTAGGAAGGGGCATACCTCAAAAATTTATAATGTGATGATTACTGGCCTCTGTCAGGCTGGCCGGCCAGACCAGGCAGTTCACTTCTGGAAAGAAGCTAGAAAGAAAAAGCTCATTCCGAGCTTACAAAGCTATGAAGAACTTGCACTTGCGCTTGGATCAATAAAAGACTATAACACACTTGTCAAGTTGGTTGATGATTTCCTTGAGACGGGTCGTCCTGTCTCAGCGTTCCTATACAATGTTCTCTTGATGCTCACATTAAAGAGCCGAGAACTACTGCGAGTTTGGTTCAAGTTGAGAGAGGAGAGTAAGGAGAAGGTTAGTTGCGAGGCTGAGATGAATGAGCTGTCCAGAAACCAGTCAGCTGGTCGACTACTACTGGGGCAACTGATTGCAGCCTTTTCAGGTGGGATTCGCATGAGAGAGAACCTAGATAACGTGGTGCAAGAATTTGAAAAATACTTTCCCATGGATCTTTACACATACAACATGCTACTGAAGGCATTTGGCATGGGAGGGAGGATGGACCTAGCATGTGAATTATTCAACAGGATATATGAGAAAGGGTACCAGCCAAACCAATGGAGTTTCGACACAATGGTATATGGATTTTGTAAGAAGGGAGATAAGGATGAGGCTGAAAGATGGATGACAGCCATGTTACGAAATGGGTTTTCACCAACTCAACACACTATGAGTCTTCTTGACATTACTTTACAGAGAAGTTAATTTTGGCCTTGTTTTTTTTTTTCTTTTTGATAGGTAATAATTGAAATCTATCTTCAATATTTCATACCTTTATTTATTCACGATGGAGTGTTTTGGACCAGAACTGTGTCATCTATCCCTTTTCTCTAGTTCTGTACAGAGTGACAGTATGGTACTTGTTCAAAGACTGCACTCTGCATGCATGCGATTAATTGTTTCACTGATCTGAAGTTACACATCTTATTACCTGTGCAAACTTATTTAAGACCTCATATGCCATTGGGAACATGAGCACTTTATTTTGGCTGGTTCTGACACAGTTTATACCAGTATTGTTCTACCAGCACTGTATGGTATGTATTGTATATTTCGTATGGCATCCTTCTTTTTTCGAAGTTTGTGTCCCGCACCAGTTATTTTGTTTCAATGAGTTGTTGCTGAAAAGAATGACTTGATTGCTCGATTATTCTCTCATTTGGTTATTTCAGGTTCTAGGAAGATTATTTTCTGAAGTAGATGATGTTTCAGTATTCAATAAGTCAGCTTAGGGTTGATTGCAATCTTCATTTATATTCCGACAAAGATAACATGAGATTAAGCTGTCTAATAAAAGAACCCGGAAATCATTTTTTTTTGTACAATAAAATTGCATATTTAAGACCTTCAGCTGTCGGAAAGAAACAGAGGAAAAAGGGAAATGTCCTGTGTTACAGATGTGTTTAATATGTAAAATATGAAGTGCTGCATGAAATTAAGTGGGTGAATTGCTTTTCCTTCATTTTTGAACTCAAGATTCCGGATTCTCTTTTTGAAGATTTTTTTTTTTTCCAAATCCTGGGACTAACATAGTGTGGCGTATTTGTATTCGTTGTTTGTTTTTGTGTGGCGTATTTCTTTTCAGTGTTGTTTTTTGGTCATTTAGACGGTGTACATGGAGTTGCGCTGCTATTGTTTGTGGTATGGTAATGGGACTATAAAAAGCTAATTCTGCTACAATTGTCCAAAATTTGATATTATAAAAGAAAAGATAACCTCCCGGGACATTGATATCTTCGAATAATTGAGTTTCGGTCCTTTCGGACCGGTCTCTAATAGGGCCTACAATAAAAAAATAAAAAAGAGCAACCCAACTTTAGAAAGCCCAGTGATCTTCTAATGGGCCGGGCCTGCCCATGGGAAAATGGGTTGGACAACCGAACCGCTCGAGTCAAACTGAGCGACCTGAGCTGATTCTAATTTGGGCCTCGCTCAAGTTCACTCCTGATTAAACTTAGATTTCAGAAATGCCGATTTCCAACCGTGTAGTAATCCCAGAGAACACGCCTTCTTATCTTCATTTCTTTTCCAAATTGACGTCAAATTTCTTCGAATTGTAAGAAGGGTTTGACCGTTGGGTTGCAATAATGTTCGTCCTTTCTATATTTTGTTTGAACCTAACTTCGGCTTTGCAAATTCCGATTTCTATCCTCAGGTTTTGAGTCTGTATTCTATAGAGTATTCTACATACGTATAGCGTAACAGTTCAAATTTTTAACAGTCGTCGGATTTGAACCACAGACAGAATAATTATAACAGTATTTTTTAGATTCACGGAACGAACAAATTGAACAGTTACTTTATCCGTAAAGTAATTTAGGCGATGCAAAATTTCAGATTTCTCTCAATTGCAGGAAGGATTTGACGTCTGGGCCATAATAGTCTGATTATAAGTTTTACCCAATTTGTACGAAAGCTTTGACGTTTTGAGTCCTAATATTCTCTCCCTTTTCTATATTTCTGCCAACTTAATTTTGTTTTAGAAGCCCTCTAATTCCAATGTTTTTCTCATGTTTCACTTTTATTTCACTTCTACGCTCGTTCATCTTTAATTTCTTTTGAGTTTTCCAAATTTCAAGTCACAATCTTTTCCGACGCACGTTGAATTAATGTGCAGGTAAGGTTTGACTTTCTAAGTCCTAATGAAATGTCACTTTTATAGTTCTATGTTTGTTTCAACCTCTTGTTTCTCCATTTAGTAAGCATTTTATAACATGTTAATCGCTAACGAATAATGATCTGGTCTTTTTTTCTGTGGTTGTTTCAACTTTTATCTCCTTTTAACCAACTATAAATCTATAATAAAAACTGCTCCGGTGGTACCTGGCCCACACGTTAGGTAGGCAGCACTTCTCCACTATGGTCCCTGCTAGAAACCCCCAAGAGAAATATTAAGAAATGGGTGGAGAGGTGTCGTTGTCAGATTGACCATTGTCTACATTCTTATTCTCTTTCTGCTTCAATCATGCAATCTATTATTTATCAATCATAACTCAAGCTCTTCAGTAGAAAGATAGATCTGGTATCATCTAATGACTGTTTTGATTGAAACTCATTACCAACTGCCGTGCTGCATGCATGCATTAGCATTAGCATTAAAGACCCAAATTTTAAAACCAATTGAATATGTAATATTCATTATTCAAGAATATTTGAAATTGGAGATTGCCAAACAGTAAACAGCTAACACACCTCACACAAATACAAACACACTGCATTTTCATTCTATTTTTTTTTTCACTGACAGCAGGAATCAGAATCAGTCATATGTAAAAACAGACACAAACATAAACTGGCAGATTCCGTTATTTCCGCCTCAATCATTGGAAACAGATCTCCTGCGGCCATGGAGTATAGTAAATTGTGTAGTGTGTATGTATATACATAGAGAGAGAGTTGGGCTATGGTGCTATCTATTGCACGGATCGACTCCGTATTATGAATCGGTTTTTTATTCTCAAAATCTAAATGATGGATTCAAACTAGTCAAAATATATTCCATATGAATATTTAGTGGTAGACCAAATTTTTTATTATTTTTTAAATAATTAGAAAATCACTTGATTTAATTATTATGAGCCATTCAAAATGCGTGATTTTCTAACTATCTCAAAAAATAATAAAAATAATAAAAAAATTAAAAAATATAAAACATGATTCCCAATTAGATATTTATACAGAAAATATTTTGAGCGGTTTGAATCGATCATTTAGACTTTGAAAATGAAGAGCCGATCTATAGCACAAAATCGATTTGTGCTATATATAGCACTATAGCTTAACTCTCTCTCTCTCTCTCTTTCTATATATATAGAGAGAAAGTAAAGATACCGTGAGTTTAAGCTCACGAAGATCTTTCATGAGCTTAATTCAAAAAGTACATCAAATCATCTCTAAATTTTAATTTATCATGCTCATTAAATTCTTTATATGAAAATCTTATGGGAAGCAAAAATTTGAAGTATTTTGAGATTTTTTGTAAGTCATGGTTTTTAATTTTTAAAAATCAACTCTAAAAATAATAATAAAATATTCAATCTTTGAGTATCATTTTAAAAAATTAAAAACAGTGATTTAAAAAACTCAAAACACTCTAAATTTTTGCATCTCATAAGATTTTCATATAAAGAATTTAATAAGCATGATAAATTAAAATTTGGAGATGATTTGATGTATTTTTTGAGTTAAACTCACAAAAGATCTCCGTGAGCTTAAACTCACGATATCTTTACTCTCTCTCTCTCTCTCTATATATATATATATATATATATATATATAGGGAGACCTTACGATGCTTCGCAAAATAAAAAATATTTTGCTTCAGTTTCAAATCTCATATACCGAGAGCTCAAAATATCAATCTAATTAGTCCACAACAATCTAAATATTGAAAACTTGTTGAATATCAAATTTTACTATTTTTGAAGCTTTATAACTATTTTTTATTTTTAAAAAATAATATTTTTTTAGGTGCACCTATCATTATTTTATTATTATTTTTGGGACATTTTTTAAAAATCCTAAAAAAATAGTTAGAAAGCTCCAAATGTAATCAAATTTGTTATTCCATAAGATTTGAATATGTAGTTTAGATTGGAATTTGAATTTTGATTTTGTGAGATTTTTTAAGCTGAAGCAAAACTCTCTTTGCTTCACGAAGCACCGTAAGATCTTCATATATATATATATATATATATAGAGAGAGAGAGAGAGAGAGAGAGAGAGAGGCTATGGTGCTTCGCGAAGCATAAAATCTTCTGTGCTTTACGTCCGTATCTCAAATTTGAAAGTTCAAACGGTCGATCCAAACTGTTAAACATCATCTTCATATTGAAATATTCTTGGAGATTAAATTTTATATTTTTTAGAAAATTTTTGCTATTTTGAAATGGGTACAAAGTTTGCTGATCTAGCAATTATGCACCATCCAAAACTAGCGATTTTGTACCCATCTAAAAAATAACAAAAATTTTCTAAAAAAATATAAATTTTGATCTCTAAAGATAGTTCAATAGAAAGATCATGTTTAACGGTTGAGATCGGCCTTTTGAACTTTCAAATTCAAAATATGAATGCGAAACATAAGAAATTTTATATTTCACGGAATACCATAGCCTCTATATATATACACACACGCAACTATGAAGGACCAAAAGATAACATGCAAGTATTATATATACTAATACGAGTAAATCTACGATGAGCTTAAGCTCACGGAAGACCTCCGTAAGCTTAGCTCAAAAAAATATTAAATGATATCCAAATTTTAATTTTTCAATCTCATTAAATTCTTCATATTGAAATCTTATGGGGTACAAAAATTGGGATGTTTCGAGTTTTTTAAGTCACTCTTTTCAATTTTTGAAAATAATATACAAACATTGAATATTTTATTATTATTATTGGAGTTGATTTTCAAAAATTAAAAAGAGTGACTTAGAAAACTCAAAATATCCCAAATTTTTGTATCCCATAAGATTTCAATATGAAGAATTTAATGAGAGTAAAAAATCAAAATTTAAAGATCATTTGATATATTTTTTAAACTAAATTCACGGAGGTCTTCCGTGATACTAATACTATGCTATTACATTAATTGCCTATAAAATTTATACAATATTAACCGGTAGGAATAGCGAAACTACAACGTGTTTATAAATCTCTTTCGGCCGACAGATTGTAGATAAGAAAGAGGAACATATTTCATGTTTTGTGGGTAAATCTTTGAATTTAAAAAACTGAAAACGATGGGAACTATATATATATATATATATCAAGTGGCCAACACACTATACATGCTTGGTATTGTGACAGAGAACAATGCTAAGTGGACCCACAATTTTTGGTTGTCAATCTTGGCATAAAACATTGCACAAAGAAGAAGTAAAAAATAAAAAATAAAATCAAGTTGAATGGATTAATGTAAAACAAGATAATCGAGCTTTCTTATGGCTTTCCCCCTTTTTTTTTTAAGATATAACTAGTAATGGCTCCCGTTGATAATAAAAAGAAAAAATATATTTTGGTTCTTTTCCAAAAATTGAAGTTATGTTTCTAATGATGCAAAACATCCTTAAGTATAAAATTTTGCGTTGCAAAAACAACTAGGAAGGAATAGGTTCTCTCCTAACGCAGACTCTTTCGAAAGAGGGGTAATGCAAAGAATATTGATAATTGTAACGACTGGGAAGGAAAATTTTGGTGCTATTGTATCTTTTGTCAGATACCAGTATTCTATACTATCTTATATCAAATTTAGGTCATTAATGCTAATACATATCTTGAACATGTCAAGAATCACTTTCCTTCTTTAAGTCATACATTACATGATTAAAAAAGTAAGACATTTAATTTCAATTAATAATACATATTTGAGGAACTGATTATCAACTTCGGTTCGCGTACAATTTGACGCATGTACAAAGTTTATTTTCTCAAGATGATGAATCGTAGAATAAATTAAGATTTGGAGGTTATGCAATGAAATTTATTTTTCTGTCCCAAATAAAAACAATTTTCACGCGCTGACGTTCACATGTTCACTGTAAACCCAACTGTTCCCCAATTTAAATTATTTAATTTGATTACTGAATCTCAAATTATTAATGCCTTCACAAATTGGACAGGAGCAAATCTTTTGAGGGGTGCAACGAATCCAAAAAAGATCAAAGAAATAACAATTTAAAAGGGACCATATCTGATATCTCGTCGACTGGAAGAAAGAACATAGCAAGCATATTGAAACCGCAATTTTGCATGGCATCGTTTCATATTGGCACCTTTTTCTATAACGGATCACAAAGTTCTTAAATTTTTGATGTGACGATAAGCACTAGAAACCGCATATGAACTGGCATTTTTTTTACAATTCAGCCCTTGATAAAAGCATTAATTGTTGCATAGATCGTTGATGAAGAAAAGAAACCCAAGATTAAAAAAAATAAGAATTCAGCACGTAAGAACATTCTTTTTTTTCCAATAAAGCGCAAAATAGGGAGAATAATTATTTCTTTTCAAAGTGTAAAGAAAAAAAATATCATTATCAGTTTCACACCAAACAGACAGCGGTCTTACAGAAGATAAATTCAAAACTTCTAAAGGTTGAGTTCCTTGTTTACTAAACAGACCTTACATATATATTTATGACCGGTGTCGTAACAGTTAATGATACATCTCTAATTTATCTCATATTATCTTACACATATCCTGTTAAAATTCGTTGCACCACCATTTGTTTGCCTCCTGAAAGTCTGAAACACCCCATTGGGTCATGAGCTGTCCTTTCCCCTCCCCTGTTATATACCCAATTTCAATACCACACATTTAGAGAATCAAATTTAGTAAAGATCTAGAGGGCGAGAGGGGAAGAGGGGGAGAATGAGGAGTACCCAGGCATTTTGGATTGTCAGCCTTGTTGGGTTATTGGATCTCGTGAGATGGGTTCATGGAGCAGGGCCTCCGCTCATGGTACCACTTACAATTATGCAGTCTGCCACTTCCAAAGGAGCTGGTACGCAATAGTTTTAATAGTGTAATTCGTTCGAGTGATCAGCTTTGTTGAGTTTGTTTCGTCACCTTTTTGGTCTCTCAAATATGAAGTATACGCAATATTAAAAAAGACCTCAAGTCATTTTCTTAAACATTTGTATTGTGTAATATACGAGGAAGAAACTGAAATGCCAGTTTTCAACTATAACTTTGCTTCAGTTCCCATATAATTCTTTTCTCCACAGTACTTCTCTTGAATTTTGAATTAAAGATTAATTTATTTTTATTGTCAGAACTTCGAAGTGAGTACAAAATACTAGATTAATTTATTCTTTGATTGAATGTAGTTTGCTTGGATGGAAGTGCGCCAGCATATCACTTCTCTTCGGGATTTGGATCAGGTGTTAATAATTGGATCATAGACCTAGAGGTCAGTTTCAAATTGCTGTACCGACTGTACCAGTATATGCATATACTTGACTTCACATTAGTACTAATCAAATCTCAAAAGGCTTCTTAATTTCACCAATTGAATTCCTGATGAAATGCTTGGTTCGCCTCTCAGATTTCTTAATCTGTCACTCATATGCTCTTCTTTATGATGCATTTTTTAAAATGTCTAATTGTATGTGTGTGTGCAGGGAGGAGGATGGTGCAACAATAGGAGGACATGTGAGTTCCGCAAAACAACCCGTCATGGATCATCAAAATATATGGAGAAACATATTGTATTTAGTGGCATCTTAAGCAATGACCCAGATGAAAACCCTGGTACGTACGCATATAATCTCTACCCAATATGGGTACCAAAACCAAATTCCATATCATTTAATGAGTTTTCACTGGCAGTAGTAAGTAAAGAACATACTGTTACATTGTTTTTTTGTTTGGGAAGATTGTCCAATTTCAAGTACATATTGATTTGATTACTTATTTTTAACTTTTTTATAATATGATAATTTTCAGATTTCTATAATTGGAATAGAGCAAGGATTAGGTACTGTGATGGGGCTTCATTTGCTAGTGAAGGATATGATCAGGTTAGTTAATATGGTGATTGAACTTTTAGCACGAAAATTAAGTAAAGCAAAACCTATATTGTACTTTATGCACATTAGAAGTTTTGTTGGCATTTAATCAAGCACATTGATATGTTTGTTCCATAAACAATGACTGTAGCGTATTTCCTTGAATTTTTTATTTTCAATTATTACAAAAAATAATGCAAAGTACTATCAATTGATAATGATTATATGTTTGTTCTTTTCTCTGTTGGTAGTGCTTATATGTATTAAATATAGTTAGAATTAATAAAATAAAATCTGATACATAAACAGGCTTCAGGGCTGTATTTTAGGGGACAGCGCATTTGGTCTGCTGCTATAGAAGAAATGATGTCAAAAGGAATGCGCTCTGCTAACCAGGTATACAATGGAACCCATGAGTTGTACCTGCCAACACCTGTCTCAGTACCGAGTTAGTTGCCATAACTCCATCAATGCATGAATTTGATTTCTATTCAAGATCATTCCAAACAACCAAGAAAAAAACATGACTTGAGAAAGTAACATACAACAAAATTGTAATTGAACCATCTGTATATATTATTTGTATGTAGGTCCTTCTATCTGGCTGCTCAGCAGGGGGTCTTTCGACAATATTACACTGCGACCAATTTCGGGCATTGTTTCCTGGAAACACAGAAGTCAAATGCTTAGCAGATGCTGGCATGTTTCTTGATGTGTATGTACCTTTTGTATTATTCTATGCAATTCAAGTCATTAGTCCGGTACATATATTTTTTTTTAACAATGAACTTCTTCCTTTCCCCATGTATCATTTTCTGTTCATAATGCATATCTTTCTTGTTATATTGTTTTAATTTACTTTAATGTGTTCGATTTTGCAGAAATGATGTATCAGGTGGTCCTACCATAAGATCCTTCTTTCAAGGTGTTGTGGATTATCTTGTAAGTTTTTGTTAAATTATTTTATATATTCAATGTCCTTCAGCTTTAAGTTGAATTTATGTTATCACAAAGTAAACAATTTTAATAATTATTAGTTTATGCTAATAAGAGCTTTATTTTTGTATGCAGGGAGTCGCTCCAAATTTGCCAGGGACGTGCATTAGCCGCATGGATGCAACCTCGGTAAATTTCTTTCTTAGGATAAGAAGAAGACATTTAATAAGGGATAAAATTATTTTTTTCTGTTATTAACTTCAATTGCAGTGTTTCTTCCCTGAGAATTTAGTTGGCAACATCCAGACTCCAATTTTTCTACTAAATGCAGCATATGATGTATGGCAGGTAATGACATCCTGCATTTAAAATTACTTGTGTTGGATTTTGAGTTATATGCAGAACTGTAAAAATGATGAACATGAAATATATCAATATGTTCTGAATTACAATATAGAATATATGTTTATATAGAGTTTATTCCAACAGCTACAGTAACAGTATGGCTACACTAACCTAATCTAGTAGAGTGACTTTATTTCCTAAATTTAGTTACTATATGTTTCCTATTTTGTTTATGACAAATCAGCAAGTTGATTTGTCTACTAGCTGGCTTGGGATCTACCAATTATCTATACCATGTTATGAAATGGTGGGCACCAGAAACGCCAGCTCAAAAAAAGTATCTTATTTTGTTGTTGTAATACAGGTACAGGAAAGTCTAGCACCTGGAAAAGCAGACCCAAGTGGCGCCTGGAAAAATTGTAGGTTAAATTATAGGACTTGTACTCCTGCCCAGATCCAATTTTTGCAAGGTAAATGTGTGATCATTCACACAAAAAGGCAAACAAACACTCAACTTCTTATTCTAGTACAAGAATAATGTTAATTTCAAATATGCAGGATTCAGAAACAAAATGGTAAGTGTAGTACAAGGCCATTCGGGATCACGCCAGAATGGTGTGTTCCTAAATTCGTGCTTTGCGCACTGCCAATCAGGGTTGCAGGAGACATGGTTTGATAACAATTCTCCCACCCTTGAAAATAAGGTATGATATAACCCTGTTCGGTCCGGATGAAATTTTGAATTTCTTTGTTGCAACTCTTGTTCTCACTGCCTCTTTTTGATTTGATATGTAGAGACTGATACCATTTGTATGGTATTTAAGCAATTAAACCTAGTGTATTTCACCACACAAATGTCAATACAACGATCAGCATGTAGACCAAAACAATCTTAAATAAAGCTAACAAATTTATTGTTTAAGCAAAGAAAAAGATAGTTACACTTTTTTTCTGATGCTTTGTACAGGCAATAGCAAAATCGGTTGGAGACTGGTATTTTGATCGGGCAGAGGTGAAGGCGATAGATTGTGCATATCCCTGCGACAACACATGCCACCATGTTGTCATGTGACGTGATAGAGATAACTTTATTTAATTAATTATAGGTTTATGCCAGTGAATAGTACATAAAGGAAAATGCAATTGACATATAGTATTTAGGCAGTGCCAATTAATGTAAGAGAAAATTGCATGTTTTAGGTTTAAAGCAAAAATCAATTTGTTCTTTTAATGAAAAGAAAGAGAGGAATTGAAATTGTAGTCATTCATAGAATTGCAGTTGCAGACCTATTTCATTTGAAGTAATCACTGATGATCATAATAATTTGAATTCAGAATCAGGTTACCATTTTTATTGAACTGGAGACGTACAAATTTTAGATTTTACCTGGATCAAAAGCACAAGTTCTCACTCAACTGTAATGTTCATTAACACTTCAAGGATAACTAAAGAATTATTACATATCTGCTACAATAATCTAATCAATAAGTAAAAGAACATGAGTTATATGTCCAAATTAGCTACTGATGTAAACCTAGATTTTGCGCGAGGTGCATTCATACAACTTATTGTATTTTAGCCTTTCTTTATATATACTAGTTAAGTGTCTATCGGAAAGAGCAAAAGACAGCACAATAATAATTTCTAGTTGGGATGTTAGTTCCAAGACAAAGACAATTAGTATAGTAAAAAAATATTTGTTGCTTTCTAGACATAAAAAGACAACATACATGATTTTGAATTATTCATTATTCACTTTAGAAAAGAATAAAGTCTTTGGGAGAAGAAATTTTCTGAACCAAAATGGACAGACTGGATTCATTTAGATTTTCAGATTTTAATCCAACAGTCAGTATTCATTTTAAATGACAGATAACACTTTGAGATTATATCTTCCAAGCTCCTTTTATAAGGAGTAAGGATAAAGATATATAGTACAGAAAGCAATTGAGCTAGGCCGCTAGGGTTCCCTTTTGTTGCATGCTCTAATCATATGACAATAACTAACTGTGAAAGTAGTAATTAATCTAGAGAACGAAGTATATTTTTTAAATACAGGAATCAAAGGAAGTAATAAACCACACAAATGTTGCAGGGGCCAATTTTTGGTTATGACTGTATGATATAATTTTTGACTCGACCCGCCTACACAGAAAAGAAACTTTAAAGCTGTGCTCCGGAGTTTACAAAAGAAGGAAAGAAATGGAGAGAAACACGATGGAAAGGGATGGTCGGTGAAACTTCATAACCCCAAAATCAGAAGGTAACATATCGAATAAAATGTTTCTCCCGATTAAACCAATTTCACCTTCGCTCACCCTCTAATTTTTTACTCGGGAGCAAGTTTATTTTTCGCTCTCACCTCCCATTCCACTGATTCACTCCTTCTCCCCAACTCGGAAGCACAGCGTAAGGGACAAAAAAAAGAGTAAAAGTGTAAAACTCAATAGAGTGAAAACACCTCAAACCCAAAACCCTAGGTGAGGGAGACGGTATCCGCTCCCTCCCCCTTCCTTCCCTCTTCTCCTCCCCCCTCTACCACCTCTCCTCTACCTCCTCTATCTCCTCTCTTCTACAACAACTGTGTACAGCAGCGTCACCGTCAACGCTGATCCGAGCCCCACCACCAGTGCTTCCACCCGTACCTTCGTTGCGTCTCCCCACCTGTACAGCGACCCCATCTGCACCTTCACGCCTCCGCCTCCGACTATCTCTAGATCTGTCCTCCACCTGCAAATTTGGTGTACATAAACGACGCCTCACCGTTCAGCGACGATGATTCACCACCTCGACGACTGATAAAGCAACTAGATCAACTTCATTTTTATTTTATTTTTATTTTTGTTTCTCTTTCTTTAGGAAAATGCATGAACTGCATTCCTCTTGTAACTTCTGTTTTTTCTCTTTCTTGTTCTTTCATTTTCTTTTCTGGTTTGTAAATCCTCTTCTTCTTTTTTCAATGAAAAATGAATAGACTTTGCCTCCCTCTTCAAAAAAAAAAAATGTGCTCCCTACTATGTAACTCTCCATATTTATTCAAAGAAAAACAGAAACGTTTTTATTATATCTGATCTCATGGGCAGATGGGCTCTCTAACCGTGTCCGTTTTATTTATTCGCGTGTTAGATTAACGGGTTGGCACATATAAACCAGTTAGTTTTAAGCGTAAAGGATCCGTTAAAAAATGTCCGTGAATTGAAGTTGTCGCTGTCGTGACCGTGGACAGTCTCGCTTGCTATCTAAGGCCTCAATCGCTCCAAGGATGACTAGAAGAGACGATCATAGATTCATAATATCTGAGTGACGATCTTATTTACGAACCAGCCCATCCGACCGATAGTGGAGAAAGACCTAAAATAAAAGAATGAATAATCTTGCTAAGTTTTTACACAAAAGGAAATAATCTAACGAGAGACATGTTTCGTGAGGGGAGAATAGAGAACAAGATCTGCTACTTTTCGAAATGAAAAATAGTCCTGTTCTTTGAGATCAGACAATGTGAATTAATTTGATCTCTTCGAGATTCATGCATATTGTTGAATTTATATAATCTGTATGTGGACCAAATGAATTTGAGCTGAAAAAATGATTTTATATCTATTTATGTTTATATATTGTGTATTTTTATTAGATACAATACATAATAGAAAAGAGTGTCTAGAACACTTAAAAAGAGAAAGAGAGACACCATCAAAGAGGAAGATAATACGGTTCCTTTATGTCGGGAGTGAAAACAAACGGTTTTTGTATGAGAATAGAAGAGATTATGACATTTAGGTTGTGGAATAGAGAGATAGATTTGGTTTCGGCTGTGATCTATCTCCAATAAAATGATTTTCGGAGGTTTATGATGTAAGAATGCAGCATAAGGGGTTAGACATGTTGGATGTGACTGAGTACGCAAGATCAAAGGAAAGCGTTTCTGCTGATAATTTTGAATTTTTTTTTCTCCGTTATTTCTAACACGTGTTTTTAGAGATATTTTCAATCGTCTAATTTGAAGATCAAGATTCTGCTCTTGGCTCAAAAAGAGCAGCAGATTATGAGTCAGAGAATAAAGCATCTGACTGTCTCAGTCAGAGTGCATGAATAGCGGGGCAAGAGCAACTCCGTCTTGGTTAGGACTCACCGCTTGAAAGCGAATTTAACCCGAGTAGATGAGGATTTGGTCTAGCCAGGATCAACTTAGAAAGAAAGGAATGACTAGCAATGTCAAAGTGCTACTTTCAAGTATTTTTCTAAAAGAACATGTGAAATTTAAACACAGGATATATTGAAAAACATTCAAAAAATATTTTATTAACTCTCAAAATATAAACAACACTACAACCTTCTTATTTAAACTCTCATAATCTCATACTTCTCAACACTCTCTGTTGTTTTTTTTCTTTTTAGTTACAGCTGACTTTTACCCTCTTTTCTCTTGCTTAAAATGTGCTAGAATACCTCTTATTTTATAGCATAAAGAAGACTTATAACTCTCATTTACCTCTTTTAATTAATTATACAATTCAAAAACTTTAGGTTTTAATACAAAAACATGGACAGCTATAAAGTGTGAGTTATGAAACTTAGGTTACTAATTTATTCAATAAAATAAATATTTTTAGTAATTAATTTTTAAATTTGTAACTTAAATGTGATAACTCCAACTAAACATACTTTTCTAAGCACATCCATTGTTTTGAAAAACCAGAATGTATAAAAAAAAATGTTTGTCGTCGTACTGATCTGACGGTTCTGAATCGCAATCAGCTCACACCCTACAGACTCCTCTCCGGCAGTGGAGCACCCGCGTCTCTGCATTTGACTATTTGAGGGCTTAAGAAGATCGAGGAATCAGGAAACCTCGCACCAGTCTCTTCATCTCCTTCTTTCTCGTACCATTTTTTTGTAGTTGAATTAGTAACAATTCTGCACATGTTCTATTCGCGTTAGTTAATTTCAATCTTTGCTTTGCAAAGTTGAGTGTGACTTCCTAGAGGTACCGGTAATTTGGTACTATCCGCTAATGGTGGTATACTGTTTATTAGGTCTTTGGTTAATTAGTTCTGAAAGTAAGAAAAGTATATAGCAAGGAAAAAAAACATTGTTACATTTGTGCAACTTTCTCAATTATATACTGTTGCACTGACTTTACAAGTTTTAGTAGGAATTTTTCAAACTATACTAAATTAGTTCAAAAATATATATCCATTTTCAAATTTGTGTCTGATGTTGGTAGCTGAAGGCTGATTAGAATATTTCAATTAGCACACAGCTTTGTAGTATATTACTGTGTTTTAGGTCTTGGTTGGTTCTGAAAGTAAGAAAAGTATGTATCAAGGCCACACAAAAAAAAAAAGCAACGTCAGATCCTGCTCGATCGGCCTCTCCTCTCTTCCACTATCTCAAGCAATAACCGGGATATATACCATTGCACTGAAGTTACAAGATTTAGTAGGAATTGTTCAAACTATACCAAATTAGTTCGAAAATATCTATCGAGTTTCAAAGTTTTCTTTGGTGTTGGTAACTGAAGGCTAATTGTAAAATTCCAATTAGCAGCTATGCAGTGTTTGTTATGCTCCTTTCATTTTTCCTAGCTTTAATTTTTCTCCTTTTTTTGTCTTTCTCTGATTCCAGGGAGATTCCAACAAGTGATAAGAACTCATAATACAAAGCATTTTGGTTGCCTCAAGTTGTAAAGCTAAACTTTTTTTCTTTTTGACAGTCTATTATACACTCTAATAATCAATATATTATATATCAGTAGCTTCCTACTACAATTGCTGAATGATGTACAAGTGTAGTATTGTTTTGTACCCCGACAGTTGATGTGGTGAGTACACCGGTGTATATACCAATTGATATGTGGATTTATCAATGTCAATACCAGATTCAGCTCAAGTATGATGCATCAAATGTATATAGTGACAGAAAAATAAGGGACATTCTGGTTATTTTTTTCAATTTACCATTTGCTTTGCTTTGTCTTGATTGCTTGTGCTGGTATATGTAGTTGGTTTATAATATAAGAGTACTGTTTTGCTTAACTTTCAAGTTGGTCTTTAGAAATTAGAAGTACAGTTCCAAGCTGGTATGTCACGACAACTTATGTATGAATGTGGAAGCAACAGGATTTTACCGGCATATAAACAGGTCAATTTACGGTCATTAGATGTCTACAACATTAGCTAGTGAAAGTATATCCATAGAGAAAGGAAGCAAATCAACTAAGCAATTGCTCTTTGATATTGCGGAACAAAATAGAGCCCTTTCGTTGTTCTTTTCAGAGTCTCAGAACTCAAGAAGATTCAGGAAACACAATTTATTTTCCAAAAGGATGGGACTCAGTCAATGGTTAATTTGACAATCTTAATCATGATTTTTCAAATAATTTTGAAACATCTAAAAAAAATCTTAGAAATGAAAAAATGAATTTAGATAGTTTCGAACTTAATAAATTAATTGTCATATTCTCATATTCGATTTTTTTTTAACATTTGAAGATTAAAACTTTAAAATGTTCAAAACAGGAACAATCATTATGTACTATCGAGCATGGACAGACCATTAATAGCTGCATATGATAAAATTATAAGCTGGAGAATAGACCAGTCACATGGGTCCGATCAAAAGGGCATGAAATTTTGGTTCAATGACATCATCGCTAAATAAAAAGGGCAGGTATCACCTGACTTTTTTGACAATAGAATTTTAAACAAATTAAAGAAAACCTAAAGATAAAAAAAGTTTTAAAATGTGACCAAAGTTCTTACAGGACATAAGAATGCCCTTTGCAATTTTATCCTGTCAATTCAGTTAGTCTGGCTGGTATGATAAGTTTCTAATTTTAAAATTTTGGTCCATGAATTGTTTTCTTGGTTTGAATCCTCTGACAAAAAAAGAAAAGAAAACGATTGTTAACTCGATCAACTTAAATTATATATAGATAGACAGATGTATGTATTATGGTGCTTTACAAAGTAAAGACCGTTTTTGTTTTGAGGTGAGTTTTCATATTTCAATGATTCAAATGCTTAATTTAAGTTGTCTAATAATTTTTTCATATTAAAATTTTATGAGATATTAAATTTCATAATTTTTTTATCTTTCTAGATAATTTTAAATTATTTTTAAAATAGTCTTGAAATAGATAATTTTTTAATGTTAAACAAGATTGATTTTAAAAATAATTTAAAAAATAGCTAAAAATCTCAAAAAAATCATGAAACTTAACATCCCATAAAATTTTGATATGAAAAAATTATTGATTAATTTAGATTGACCATTTGAGCCATCGGGATATGAAATTTCATTCTAAAATATAAACGGTTTCGTACTTTACAAATCATCATAATTCATCAATATATATATATATATATAGAGAGAGAGAGAGAGAGAGAGAGAGTTATACTACAGTGCTACGTGTAGTACAGATGACATGTGTGTTGCGGATCATTTCTCTATTTTCAAAATTTAAATGATTTATGCAATCAGTCAAAATATTTTTCATATAAAATATACTTAGAGACCAAATTATATATATATTTTTATTTTTTTACTATTTTTTTAAGATAGCTAAAAAATATATAATATTTGATCTTCAACTAGATTTTTATATGAAAAATATTTTGACCGGTCAGATCAATTATTTGAACTTTAAAGATGGAGAAATGGTACGTAGTACACCGATCATTTACGCTATGCATAGCACCATAACCTAACTCTATATATAATATATAGTGAGGCAATGGTGCTTCACAATGTATAAAATCTCCCGTGCTTCGCGTCTGTATCTTAAATTTGAAAATCTAAGCGACCGATCCAAACCGTTGAATTTGATCTTCATATTGCAATATCTTTGGAGATCAAGTTATATATATTTTTTAAATTTTATGCTTTATTTTAGGTGGGTACAAAATTTATTAATGATTTTTCACCATCTAAAAAAATTACATTTTTTTTTAAAAAAATATATATAAAAGTTGATCTCTAAAGGTATTTCAATATGAATATCATATTCAATAGTTTGAATTGGTTATTTTGTCTTTCAAATTTGAGATCCAGATGCAAAACACGAAAGATTTTGTATTTCAGGAAGCACCATAGCCTCACTATATATAAAGAGAGAGAGAGTAAAGATACCGTGAGCTTAATCTCACGGAGGTCTTCCGTGAGATTAACTCAAAAAGTATATCAAATTATCTCTAAATTTTAATTTATCATTCTCATTAATTTGTTTATATAAAAATCTTGTGGGATGCAGGATACAAAAAATTAGAATATTTTGTGTTCTTTAAGTCACCAATTTTAATTTTTAAAAATGATATTCAAACATTGAATATTTTATCATTTTTTAGAGATAAATTTCAAAAGTTAAAAAGCATCAATTAAAAAACTCAAAACACTCCAAATTTTTGCATCCCACAAGATTTTCATATAAATAATTTAATGAGCATGATAAATTAAAATTTATAGATGATTTGATATATTTTTTGAATTAAACTCACGGAAGACCTCTATGAGTTTAAACTCACTGTATCTTTACTATATATATATATATATAATTAGGCTATGGTGTTTTGCAAAACACAAGAGTGTTGTGTACTTTGCGCTCTATTATTAATTTTAAGTCAGAAATGATCGATCCAAACTGGTCAATCTAATCTCCATATCAAAATCTATTAACTAAATAAATTTTGTATTTTTTTAGAATTCATTTGTTATTTTTTTGGATAGGAGAAAAAAATCGTCATTTTTGGATGAACCTGAATTCTCAGATCAAGTCATTTTCTCCTCATCAGAAAAAATAGCACCAAAATTCTAAAAAAATATAAAATTTGGTTTGCTAATAGATTTTGATATGAAGATTAGATTGAACGATTCGAATCGATTATTTTTGACTTAAAATTAAAAATAAAGCGCAGAGCACACAACATCTCTGTGCTTTGCAAAGCACCATAGTCGAACTCTATATATATAGAGAGAGAGAGAGAGTAGAGATACTGTGAGTTTAAGCTCACGGAGGCCTTCCATGAGCTTAACTCAAAAAATATATCAAATCATCTCCAAATTTTAATTTATCATACTCATTAAAAAATTTATATGAAAATCTCGTGGGATGCAAAAATTTGGAGTGTTTTGAGCTTTTTAAGTCACCGTTTTTAATTTTTTGAAATGATGTTCAAGTATTAAATATATTATTATTATTATTAGAGCTGATTTTCAAAAATTAAAAATCATGGCTTAAAAAGCTCAAAACACTCTAAATTTTTTCATATAAAAAAATTAATGAGCATGATAAATTAAAATTTGAAAATGATTTGATATATTTTTTAAGTTAAACTCACGATATCTTTAATATATATATATATATATATATAAGTACAAAAATTTGGACTAGAACTGTGCGGTTCATAGATTCAATCTAAACATGCCACATGGGAAACAAAGAAACAAGTAACAACTAAGCACATACTCTACAATAGTATTATTGCTGAAATCAATTGCATGTTGTATGGGTGGATGATTTAGTAGCTAATGATAGCAAAATCAGATAGCTCATGTGAAATAATGATGGCAACTGGTTTAGCTGTCAGACTTGTGCTATGCAACATTATTATCCAATAATACCATGCTAGTTATCTTATTTAATATAATTAATCTAAAATATAACCAACCTGCCAATTATTTTTTACGTGTAAGACTGTAACTTGTTTTACCCAAAATAAAACAAACGCTTTTTACCGTACAATTAGTTGTCCCCTCTGAGCAGGGCACATTTTTGCCCCTTCTATTCTCATCTCAATTAGGCATTATTTTAAGTGTCGATCGGGTTTTTCAAGGATCGGATCTAGCGAGGTTACGATAAGACTTAAGAGTTGGATTTAATACGAATTTTTAGAGAATCGGATTTAAATAGTTTGATTTTAAGAGGTAAGTTCGGTCCTTAAGAAATATGGTCTTTACTAAGTTTTCTGGACTCTAAGGGTTAGATAAGAATAGAGTAGGGGCCGGATAAGGATCGACAGGTAATGACTTAATATATATTTTTTTATTGATTAAGTATTTTTTTAATATTAATTTATATTTATATAATGATATTAAATTATATTTTTCTATTTTAGTATTTTAGTTTAGTTTTTTAGTTTTTTAAGTATAATTAATATACAATACAAAATATTAAATAAAGAGTTTGGAAGTGTCAGATAAGGATCGGAAATAGTCGGATTTGATAAAAGCCGAGTTAGAAGAGTTTATTTTTAAAAAGAAATTTGAATCGGTCGGGTCGGATTCAAGGGTTGAGCCCTTATAAGCTATGCTTAATCTCAATTCTTATTGGCTGACTCTGATGGGATTTTATCTGGCATGCACAAAAGGAGCTAAATATTATATCCTTTCTAGAGAGGGGTGGAGTTGAATTAAATTCAGGGTACGTTTGAAATTATGTTTTTGGTTAGAGCAAGCGTACATCATCAGCTTTCATGTTTCTTTCTCCAGGCAGAAGAGAAACCACTGAAGATAAAAAAGTGAACTTTCCACTGAAAGTAGATAAACAAAGGTTAGGCTTTAGTAATTACATCTTACATTATTACATGTATCCCTCTTTGTGGCTGATATGATGAAAGCAGGCACGGATCCGAACTTTGATCCAGAGGGGAGAAAAATTAATTTATTTTTTATTTTTTCTGAAAATATACATAATTAAAAAGATATTTGTCAAAAAAAATCAGGGGCAGTTTTCCTCCTTGGACGCAGCTGGATCCGCCCCTGAATGAAAGTATTATGTTTTTTTTTTCCTGTGATGATGTTTAAATATATGTCATTTTATCTCAGTTCGAATATGTGCGCCCTTGAATCCTGATACACCTTCCTTTTATTGTTGTACTTAATTTCTCCTTTTTTTGAGTTCAATGAACGCAGTTTTTGTTGGAGACAGTTCCTTCTATTTTCTAAAGATTTTTCTGCCAACTTTCAAAGCTATATAATTTTTTTTCTTTGGGAGAATGGTTGGTATACCCATTGAAACATTCTAAATTGCCTATTTCCCCATCAAAAAACAAAAATATCTTATTTCTCATTTTAAACTAAAATACTTTCTTATTTCCCCTATATTCGTTAAATCTGAAAATTTTAAATTTATATAAACAATATATTCCATTTAGCTGTTAAAATACATTTTTTGCCTTTTCTTTTAATGAACAGATTCAATTAACCTGAGGCACTTCGTTCTCATTGATTATATATTTGATTGGCAACAGGCAACAGCGCTTCATCACCTAAACTTTATGCCACGTTTGACAACAGAATAATTAAGAGGAAATTATGTGCATCACATCTTTCAAAAAATAGGAAAAAAACAAGATTGGTTTTCAAACGAATCAGATTTTTTTTTTTGGCAAAAAAAAATCAGCTTGGACATCTTTAAATTTTCTGTTCACTAAGATCGGGATCTATTATCCCTTTTTTTTTCGTTTGTTGGACGGTCTATATTTGATCTGGTCTAATAAGGGATGCATTTTCTAAACACATCTAACTTAGGAAAGATAAAAAAATGCAAGAAATGAAGAAAAATGAAGGAATTTTTTCTAATTTAGAAGAAGGTTATATTCGTCAATTTAATTTTTATTGTTGATTTTACAATAGTTAAATCAGGAAAATGGATTAAAGAGAAAAAAAAATGATTTTCAATAGAGAAGATGGCTATTTTAATGTTTTGATGGAGAAATAAGCTATTTTGAGAGTTTGAATGGGTACCCCGGCAATTCACACTTTTTTTTTTCACTTGATGTTGTTTATTATTTACTGACCAGTGACCACTTCAGATCAAATTCGGTGTGTTCTGTGGAGAATTTTCATCTGGAAAGATAGGATGAAAGAAACTCTGAAACAGAGATAAATCACAAAAATTAAGTTTTTGAATTTAAATTCGCAATGGAGCATTTCTTGAAGCAGTGTGATAAGGAATTCGTGAAGATGGCAATGATCAAGCATGAAAGAACCTCAAAAAACAAGTAATTTCATTTTCTAAAATTTTACATCTTTTATATTTTTCATTCTATATTTCATTGGATGAATACCAAAATTTCGATTTTATTGGTTTAAATCTTCAAAAAACAACTTCTCAATCGATTTGTAGAAGTGGAGCTTCAATTTTTTTTTTTCAAACAAAATAGTAGCTAGCAAAATCTTCATGTCACCTGCCTACAGAAAAAAGAGTTGAATAATGTTATTTGGATATATAATAAATGGATTACATACGCTTGTATGATTTTCTTATTTGTTTCCTAATTTTAATTTTGTCTCCTCTTAATTTAGTATGATTTTCTTATTCATCTCACACCTGCCTAGAGAAAATTATACGCTTGTATGATTTTCTTTCTTGTTCATTAACTTCGCCGTAGGACTCCAAAAACAACTCATGAGAGGTGTGAGATGCACCAAGGAGCTTAAAAAGGCAAAGAAGCTCCATATTACCACCGAATCACCACACCAAAACGCACCGAGCATTAAACCTCCAACTCCGGTCGGCTGACGAATACATAGATAGCACTGAAGATGAACACAAAAATTTGCTCGAACTAACAATGGCTCTTGATTGTGGCAGAAAGAAAAGAGGAGGCATGTCTTTGGCATCCGTCTCGAAAGGTAGTTTTTCTTCAATTGAGTATAGTGGAACCGAACAGCATCAGTTGATCCCATTTCATGCCACAGATTATATCACGGCACGGTTGTTCGACAGGATAAAGAACATGCCACAGTTCGTGCAATGCTTGAGCCTCAGAAATCAGAATGACATGATAATTTTAGTTCACAGTTCAACATACTAATGTAGTTTCTGAACTTCATATGGTGGTTTAGCTCTAAAAGTGTTTTGATTTAGTTAGATTTTTTTGTTTACTTTTGTTTCTGGTAGGAATGAAGAACATGCCTGGCATTCTTGCAAGCAATTGGCATGTTTGTTAATGCTGATTTCTTTAATGGTTGATGTTTAGCATCGATCTTCATTGCTGGAATGTAAATGAAAATAGTCGAAATTCAGGGTAAAATGTTAGAAAAGAGAGAGAAGATACCACAGAGAACTAGAACCAAGGTACTGTTGGATTTAGCAGAGAACAGAGAACAGAAAACCATAAAACAGGGTGGAAAACAGACTTCTTCGCCACAGTAAGCACTAGTACAAGATTCAAATTTGGGCCCAACATTAGCCCAAAAGTCTGATTAAAAACTTGGAAGTCTAATTATAGAATTTGAAGTTCCTTTTTGGTTAGTAGGTAGGTGTTCACCATCAGCATAAACTATAAAGTCGTTAGTTGTGTGTTTCAACTGAAGCATGTAAATGAAATCTGTGTGCGCGCGTGTGTACGAATGAGCGATTTCTGATATATTTTCTCGCTCTTTTTCTATGAAACATAAATTCTTTAAAAGTTTGAGGTGAAAAAAATAAAAGAGAAGATATAAGTAAACACTAATTGTGCTTTTAAATAAAATAGAAACAGTGGGGCTTCGTTCTTCTAGAAATTAAATAAAGGAAAACAAGTTGACAATGGTCCCTCTGTATTTATGATAAGATAATAATGTAGACACTATAACGTACATGCATATACCATCTCAACTAAGACAACTTTGTGTGCTTTGATTTTGGCATATATTTAATTCTTCTTTCTTTGATCAGCAGTCGTGAATTTTTGCCCTTTCTGACATGACGATTGAAGAGCCACATATTTATTAAAAAAAAAGTAATTCAGTAATAATACAGTTTAAAATAATAATAAAAGAAATAATCACAATTATAATATATATGATAATAGATCTTTTTCTTATGAAATGATCAAATGACATAGATTTAAGTTTCAAAAAAATACATATATAAAAAGTTATATATAAAATTTTTACTTTTAAACAAAATACAAAAAAAAATGGCAATTAATATGTTCTAGAATATTATCTCTTGAACCGAAGGTGACCTCGAGACTCTAACCACACCTAAGCTAAAATGTATGTTATTTTATTTTAAATCAATTTAAAATATTTGCAAAATACGAAAAATTATTGTACATCTGTTATGAGCTCCGTATAACGCGTTGCGGTTAAGCCGCGGCACCGTCCTCTGCGAAATAAAATTACAGAGAAACGAGCAACTCGTTTCCGTGTTTGTTTGTGGCCACCATTTAAAGACCTCGGTAGATGATGACGAATTATTGATGAATAATTTATTTTTATTTATAACTGAATATTTTATAAATAATTTATCAGTTTAAAATGTAGTGTATTTTTTTTAATATTTTATTCATAAATTATTCGGTAAAAATATATTATATATTATTTTAAATAAAATTTTATATAATTTTTTAATATTTATTATTATAATGTAATAATATATATATATATTTATATTATATAAAATAAATTATTTCTGAATTATATCCGTATTATACCCAAACGTCAAATTTTGTATTCCATATTATACCCAAACTTTTCCCAAATTACGAATTTATTACTATGTATGGATAACCTCTTCACTTCTATTACGCATGGAAAATGGAAATCGCACTGATGTTGTTCCATTATTACATGGGGCAACTATGTTCGAGGTTTTTTTTATGCAGAGAGTTTTCAAAAGTTAATCTAAATGATTTATTTTAATCATAACGGTTATGGAAATATTTAAACACGAATTTTAATGCATGAGAGAATTTATTATTGTTAAATCAAAACCGTTGATCTTTGATCGAACGGATCAAACAAAAACTACTTCATCTAAAGAGATTTTTTTGAACCTGTTTTTACATGCAGCCAGTGTATTAAAAAACGGCTTAAACGGCCACATAAGCGGACGTATGACTTCGCCGATGGGAAAAAAAAATACTGACGAAGCGAAATGCATCACCTGGGAATGTGGAGGCTCCAATAAAAAAATTATAAAGATTCTAGTGAAAAAATGACAGAGGCTCCAATAAAAAAATAGAATCTCAAAATTTAGGGACTAGTGAAATATAGTATGAGATCAGTAAATTATCATTAAATTTTTTTTATAAAACCTAACTAAATCAAAATTTTATCTACGCCACTGATCACGACTATTATAATCAGAAGTCAATCTACGGACTCCATCTCAAAGCAGTTTATTTTTATAATTTGTGTGCCAAATGCTAATGAATAATTCATGTAGTTATCTAATTTCATACAGTATTACAATAAAATATTACTTTACAATCCGTGTTTTTTTTTTCTCTCGGTACAGTCCCGTATTGAGGTAGAGTGCCATGCAATTCTATATTGTACTTTACCAAAAAGAAAAATATTTTTTTCCTTATTTATTATTTTTATTCTTTAACTTGTAGTAATAATTATCATGTTACAAAACTCATTCTTAATAAAATATTATTTTTTTATTTAAAGAAATGATAAAATAATTATTTTTTTATTTAGTAGGACATTTATTATTTTTTCAAAATATCTTAAAAGATCATAGATTCGGTAATTTAATTTATATTTATAATTTTTAAAATAAAATTAGTAAATAAAAATATTATCAAGTGTATAAATAACTGATTTTTCTTAATTTTTTAATATTTTTTATATATTAAAATATGAACGCCAAATTATTCATAAAAATTTAATTAATCGGTCACATAATAGTTAATCGCTTAGCGTGTCCCATCCTCCCATCCATCTGTTAACTGCATCTCGTTATTTATAACACTGTAGATTGTCGCGAATCCGACAAACCAACCAATTTCATAAAAATAAAAATAAAAAAAATCAATCCACCAAAGCCTCGCTTTACCGACATTCAATCGAACACCTTATCTGCGTACACATAATAATTTTGCATTTTCGGATTGGTCGAAATTGGGTCGATTTAGATACAAAAAGCTCGGTAATTTTGTTTCTCAGATTGAAATTGAAGGGGCTGGTGACGTTATCTTGCAACTAAACTGTCTTATTTGTCAGCATTTATTATAGACTGAGATAAACATCAAAATTTGTCAACTGTTTAAAAAAACTGGAACCAACCAAATGTATGATGTGATACTTTCTCTAATATCAAGTACCTTTTTTAATTTTTTTTCTCCACACGCAGTTTCCTTTTTGCTTCGTTTATGCAATAATAATTGGAGAAAGAGAGGAGATTGAGGTGCGCATAAGAGCACGTGAAAGAAATAGATGGAAAAATTGAAATTGCAAGTGGGGCACATGCACGAATAACTCTTAGAACAGGAAATGGGAGACATTTAACAAAGTTTAATTAGGTGGGTAGGTGGATCTTGGCCGAATTGTAGAACAATTATATCATGTGATTTCAAACAATTGGAATTTTCCATGTGTAATCTTATGAGCTTGTCCCCTTCTGCTCTATTCAAAGGGGCCAAAATTGTTAAAAATTTAGCATTATTTTGCTAAGTTTGATTAGTCTGCAGAGGTCGGGACATTTTTTTTTATATCTGTGCGTAGGCCCCACACACACCACACTCACACATTCATATGAGTTTGCAGGTTCTCTTCAGATCCCTTGCTTGTCGAATCTTTGATCTCTAGAAATCGTCTACGCTAGACATTGTTGGCAATTCGGTACATTCTCATATGGTTTTATAGATTTGACAAAATCTCTAAGGTAATGCCTTAAATTGATTTTAATTAGATTGTAGATTATTTGATCTTAAGTCTGATTGAATTTGAATGGAATCAAATCAATATGATTTAAAAAAAATTGAATTAAATCAGATTTAAATCCGAACAGATTAAATGATTTTCTCAAATTAGATCATATGAGTTTGCAAGGTTCTCTTCAGCTCCCTTGATTTGGGTATAGAATCTTTATGCCTTAAATCGTCTACGCTAGACAGTGTTGGCAAATCGGTATATTCTCATATAGTTTTGTAGATATGACAAAATATGATCTAAATTGAGAAATTTATTTAATCTGTTCGGATTTGAATCTGATTCAATTCAATTTTTTAAAAATCATATTGATTTGATTTCATTCAAATTCAATCCGATTTGTGATTCAATGACCTACAATCCAATCAAAATCAATTTAAGATCTAAAATCAACCTGATTGATTCAACCCCAATTTGATCTGATTTCTTTCAAAAAATTAAATTAACTTAATCTAACCTGTCCGAATCCAAAACCGACGTGTCTGATTGCCGTCTATACAGTTTTGTGGACTTACAAATTTAAGAGATGATGCCATCCTGGCATAATCCGTTCAGAATCCACAAATCAATTTTGAATTTCAATTTGAGGCTAACTCAAATTAGTTTGTAAAGATTATTTATGGAAAGCACTGTTACTTTGATTTAAGCCTAATTAACCAATCGCTTCGTTATTTAATGCCGTACATATTTTCGGTACTTAAAAAATTTAACACAAATGAATCTAGTTAACTATTATAGATTGATCTTTAAAATAATTATTGTTTTAACTTTCATTAATTGATTTTATATAGATACTTGCCCCCTCACTCTGGAGTATATTTTTAAATGCGGCCGCATCATCCATATATGCGGCCGCTTATGCCTATGTAGTGGGTTTCCACATGAAAATTTTTCATGCAGTTTGATCGTATAAATAATAATATAATGCGTCAAAAATAATTAATATGAATTGTTAAATGATAAAAATCATTGAAAATAAAATTTGCTCTCATATAGATATAAATTTAAGATATATAGTTAAAGATTTTAATGCTCAATTACCAAGTTAACTTGTGTTATAAGTAGGTGTTTTATTATACTTTTTTATTTTAAAAATAAAAAAATCTGCATATACACCCACATACCGCATATACGGTATGCAGTGGTCTTCCACATCCATAAAAAATACACATTTAAAAATATTGCTCTGCACTATCGACTCATTCGCTTACTTTATGCCTCCCCTGAATCCACAAGTACCGTCTTGCTTTGCTCACTATTATCTTTAATCTAATATAAAATAAACTAAAAAATGTAAAAATTTTAAATGAAATAATATTTCATAAGTTTAGATGAGATTTAGCGTTTGAATTTTGACATTTGAATTTCAAATTTATAATATAAAAATAAAAGAGAAAGTACGCATCATTTTACGCACCAAAAATTTGTGACATCGTACCACTTCTCAAAATAGAAAATACATATGGTCCAATATTTTTTTAATGAAATTTTTCGATGATGTGAAACTATTAAACTAATAGATTATTCCAATGTGGTACTTCGGAAAAAAAATCTGAATTATCTTTTTGTAGAGATGTTATTTTTTAAGGAAAAAGAAAAGAGCATAGCGAATAGGGCTGCAAACGAATCGAACACGAACGAACTAACGTGTGTTCGAGTTTGATTTGAAACTTATTTCGAACTAGTTTGATTCGAAATAAATAGACAATTTCAAACTCAAATCATAGTTCAAAATTCGATTCGTTAAAAGTTCGAATTGTTCGGTTCGATTCGTTAATAGTTCGAAATAAAATTATTAGGTGAACAAATTTCACAATTCATATCAAAATAACATAATCAAATATAAAAAATGTCAATTTAATACAAATTCATACAAAACTAAAAGTTCATTCAACAAAAATTAATAAATTTCATATAAATTCATACTACTCAAAATCTCAAACAATCAAATAATTAATACAAATTCAAATAAAAATAGTTCGCGAACACATTTCGAACGAACTCACCATGATTTGAGTTTGATTCGATATAATTTTGAATCGAATCAGTTTAATTTGAAATTAATTTCGAACTAAAATCGAACGAATTTTTTTCGAATCGAAACGAATTACAAACTTCGAATATTTCTTACGGCCGCAACAATTTTTCTTTTCTTTTTGATATTATAGCATACAAGTTGTCGTGTTTAAAAAACAAAAGACATCTGCAGTACCATTTTTAATTTTTTTTATTCGAATTTATTCTTTTAAAATTACTTGTAGCAGATGTACCGCTTTACTCAAACACGGATATGCATCACATTAGAAAGGTATCAAGCATGTGCTCTCTGCCAAGGAACCAAATCAGCTGTTATCCAAATCCCTGTTATCCCCTGTTATCCTCTCACTGTCAGTGGGCCCCACTTGATTTTTATTTATTGTGGGACCTATTTGTCATTGAGGGGATAACAGGGGATAACAGAGATTCGGATAACAGCTATTTTGGATCCCTCTGCCAAGGCTGAACAGAGCATGGTATGATTCTTTCTCTGAAGAGAAGCAGCATTGTGGGTTCCATTTTAACCCCCTCTTCTCTCTCTCGTTCTATCACTATATAAAGGTAAAAAGCTCACCTTCTATCTCTCTCCCTCTCTATCTCTATCCCAATATTTATCCACAGAGTACGATAAGGAAAAAAAACAGAGATTTCAGATATTTCAAATGGGTTCTTGGGTGAATACCATAACTTCTCCTTTCAAAAGAGCCCGCACAATCATCAAATCGCCAAGAGATAATAAGGATACTCAAAAAGGTACTTTCTTCTAAAAATTTTTTGCTTGAACGATTTTTTTTAAAAATTTACTGTAGTACCTCTAATTTATGTTCTTTTTTTGTCACTGCAATTCCGATTCAAGGCTTGTTAATAGGTTTTGCTAGGTGTCACCCATGCACCTAGCCAAAAAACAAAATCAGAAGAATTTATAGTTGCAATTTTTTTTGGGTTTTTTGAGTATTTTGGTAAATAATAAGACTAGAATTACAAATCTAAGTCCCTTAATATTAAGTTCAGTGTATGTGTTTCAAACCCAAAATCGATCTAATTTCTAGGACCTTCCTCTTTCCTAAAAAAAGAAAAAGGTGTCCGAGCCTAAAATATTTCTTAAGAAAAAACAAATGGCAAACTTGAAACAAGGTTTTAATTTTCTGCTCTATATTGTCATGGTACCAATTACTACGAGTTTTAATTAATTAGTTAATTGACCATAATTTCAGGTAATGGAGAGGATGAGAGAAGAGGAATGGCACTGGAAGAGGAAGTGATGGCATGTGGTTATGAAGATGTGCGAGTAATGTGGTCCATTCTTGACAAAAATAAAAATAGCACTCATAGGAACTAGCATTGATTTTCTCTCTCTCTTTTTTTTTTTTTTTACTTCTGTTGGTTTAGCTTGGAATTGAGATTGAGACTCCACTGTGTGCGCAGTTATATTGAGTCCTCTCATTTTCTGAGAGCAATCCCCATGGATGTAGGTTGTAGAATGTATTTTCCATGGTGCGATTTAGTTGTCAATTGCAGAGCATTTCTTGTCTGCAGATATTATATACATATGTGTGCCTTCTTCTTTTTTCGGATGGATTGAGTGATAGCGATTTTATTTTATTTATTTTTTTGCTTTTCTTGGCAATGAATTAGATGGTTTGAAAACGAAATTATTTCTCAACTGCGTTAATAACTATAAATAGGTTAGTTTTCAATCACAGCCAGCTATTTTCACTACTACTAGCATAGAACCCGTCTATTCGGTGTGTTTTCTTAATTTTAAAAATTTTATATCTAACATTAATTTTATTATTATTAAATAATATATTTTATTTAAGTATAATTAATATTTTAATTAATTATAAAGATCTTAAATTTTAAATAATTTTAATTTATTATTTAATAAAAAATAATGTACAAAATATAATAATTTTATTTTTTATAATAAAACTTAATAATAGTTGATATATAATTTTTATAAAGTAATTATATTAAAATTAATTTTATTATTAAAATAATATATTTTATTTAGATATAATTTATATCTAAATCAATCATAAAGGCTCTTAAATTTTTAAATATTTAATATTTAATTTATTTGATATAGTTTTTTTTAGACCTGATAAAAATAATAAATAGAATGGAGAGAAAAAATGAACTTGACTGAAATCTAGACCGTCGTATTTATAAAATCAATCAATTTTAATCATAAATTGAATATGAATATTTCGATAATCATACATTATCTTATAACATTAATGAATGCCTCCAATACATAACTTTTTTTAATATAATATTGATAGTATAGATAAAAAAATATAAAAATATATTTAACTTTCCAGATAATTATAATATTATACCTGCATAAAAAAATTTTGACCCCTTATTTTGAAAACCGATTCCGCCTCTGATTTCAACTTTCAAAGATAATGAATGCATTTTTTTAGTTTGGTGTTGTAAATAGACTGACTATTATTTTATCACCAAAAATGTTATGTTATTTAATATCCCAAAACAATTTTTTATACTATATAATGTTCTATATAAGATAACTAATACAAAATACATGGATTTTTTTAGTTTATTCTTTAAATGGGAAGGTTTAAAAGTCTTAAATGTACCTTCAATTTTAAATTATAGTGACTCAGAATATAAAACAAGAGTATCAAAATAAGACCATTTCATATCATCTTTTACACATCCAAGTATTTTTACGATATTTTGACTATATTTTGTTTTTACTTAGCACGCAGAGAATGTAAAATATCTACGGACAATTTTTGGAAGTTGATTTATTATTTATATTTATATCAAAACTAAGTTGAATAACAGAAATTTAATGTTCTTAAATGCTTATAGAGAAAGTAATATAAATCAAATTGTAAAAATGTAAAATAAAAAGAAATATTAAAGTATAAAATATATATCATAAATTTAAATTAGAATGAACAACAAAGATAAATTTTATTTGAAATTTGATAGATAATAAATAAAACGGTTG
>CAXKVV010001915.1:0-22859 GCA_964058805.1 Schoenoplectus triqueter
TCAACTCATTAGCTTAACGAGTCGAGCTGGCTCGTTAACTACTTCTGAGCCAAAAATATTAGCTCGTGATAGGCTCATTAAAATAATAAGCCATGCTAAGCTAGCTTGTTAAAAGATCGTTTAATAGTCGATAATATTTAACAAAAAACTTTATGTAAAAATTAACGAGAACATATAGAAATATGTTTTTACACATATTTCATATATAACTTTATACATATCATAATATAACTTATATAATATACTATTTTTTTTCTTTTTTGGCCCACAATAATAAAATCAAATACATATTTCTTACATAGGAGTTTCTTACAAATAATCAGTCAATGCAGGTTGAAAATAAATTCAGTATTATTCAATTTACTTACTAAAAAGCATACTACCCTGTTTGTGTGAACAAACTGATGGATTTGCAATTGGTTTTTCCTTGAACAGTTATGCCAGGACTTGGGATCCTTTAATTATGATGGAATACATATGGTGTGAATTATTGCATACAAATTGGTGATGCCTTTGAAGGGATCATATTATTTTTCTTTTGACATTCCACATGCCTGTGGACTAAAACATGATTAATTATAATCTAAAGTCTAAAAGAGTAACTCTTTTGGATTTTCTGTCATAATATGCTGGCCCTCGCAGCAAGCAAGAATATCACCTATTGTCAATAATTAATTGAAAAAAACAGTAAAATAAATGACACGCTATATTATATATCAACAGCTAGGTAAATCATAGGGCTATTGTAGGTTGCTGGATAATTAAGAGAGCAACCGAGTACATAGAAAATGGAGGAAAATGAAAGAACAACGAGCATCTTTCTTAATCATCCAAAAAGAAAAAAAAGGAAACAAAAAACTCCTAGCATGCTATTAAAGAACATAAAATTATTAATCTATAATAGAAATTCCATGAATCTGAGCCACGGAATGCTAGTCTTGGATGCCTTCCCAGCTTGATTGGAACATGAAGCAGGAGATGTGGCCCCATTTGCAGTGAGAGAATCCGAGACAACTGGTTCTTTCGGACAGAGAAAGAAATTCCTTGAACCGAGTCCAAGTAACTTCTCATTAGGATTCAAACCTATAACGTACAAAAATACTCAATTATTACAAGATAATTATAAAGACCAAACCTCAATTTTTAAGAAATTGTCACTCCTCAATTAATCAATTATTAATTAATTGTCAAGATTGCATGATAATAGTAAAACTTAACAGAATTGGTAGCAAATAACAGATGGTGGATACATTGCACGCGTGCACCAAACTAACATGTGAAAATCGGTACTTACGTTCAAGGCTAAATTGGGAATAATGGAGGCCGTAGGTGGAGGGATCAACCGAAGCCAGTTGTGGCCTTCTCCCTTCCTTGACATACTGTCGAAGCACGATTGCGACCAGATCAGCCACGCTCCACTCGGCGAATGCCATGACCTGAAGCGGCCACATGCTCCTTTGCACTGTCACATTCAGCAAAACTTTTGCTGGCGTCTTTCTCACCGGCTCATCTGCATAGCCGCTTGCACCTCTACCGGCCACAAGGGCGCTCCTATCTCTAATTGGTTTCTCAGCAGATGAGCCACATGTCCTACCAGAGAGCAAGTCGGGATGTGTCCTCGGTCGCCGCAGCTGCCGCTGGTCCGGAGGCACTATCTTACCATGGAATGAAGCTGATCTCTGTGGGTTTGTTGTCTTGTTTGCCATGCCATTTCGGTTTGATGACTTCGTCGGAGACATGTTAAGTAGCTTTTCTGGTACAGTATAAATACTTTTGCACCTGAAAACTATAAAAAACTTTTCAAGGGAAAGAAAGCCTGAGTTGGAATCTGCAGCAGCAGAGGAGGCGTGGAGAGGAGAAGGCAGCAATTGACGGTGCAAGAGAGCGGCCGGCTGTGCTTCGACCTTGTAGCATAGACAATCTAGTGCTTGTAACAAGAATTGTCATAATCAATCAAGAAAAACAAGAACTTGCCAGCGAATCTGAGAGCCAAAAAGATGGCGTATTTTAATGTCAATTGTGGGTTGGGGATTGGAAATGGGTTGTGGTGAAGAGAGAAAAGAAGGTAATGTGCTCTTTTATGCAAGGGAGAGGTAGATAGGGATGTATTTGCTGACGGGGCAAAGAAACTAAAACAAAGGCCAGGATTAAAAGGTGGAAAGCTCCAAATATAGTGCTAGATAATTAAAGGCGGCCTCCAATAATTAGAAGCTCATCCTTATTAGTATTTTCGAGAAATTAATTATATTTATAGAGAATTTTCAAGAAAAGTCTACATGCATCCGCCCTAGTTTGTGGCAATTTTAGGAAATTGGAAATTGTTATGGAACTACCTCTGTTTTTAGGGAGCTCTCAGCTCTCTGTTGTATTTTTCCCTGAAAAGGTAGATTAATCCAAAAATAACCTACATTTCATATAGGTTATGCTGGAATAATTTTGCTTCTACAAATTCAAGCTGTGCAATCGAAGTTTCTATTTAACAAACCAGATGAAATCCTCACAATTTTATTTTTAGGGAATCATTGTGCACTTGTCATTTTAACAATTTTGAGAATCTTGAAAGTAAAAAAAAATTGAAACCTAACATTAAATAATGTTACATATATATTATCGACCTATCGTGTAATGAGATTTGATACATGTTTGACTGTATATTAATTATCTTAATATTTCAATGGTCCCAAATCAGCAATTGTTTTGCATCATAAAACAATTCTTAAACTGCATTATATTTGATTATTTGGACTACATATATGTCTAGTAACATATATAAAGTTATTTAAATTAAAATTAAGTTTTAAATAATTGGCAAATTTAACAATACATCCCCTCTTTTTATTCTTCTCATGACCGAATTGCCATGTCATATACAAAATAAATGTTTGCAAAAAGCTAAATTTGATATGACATTATATTTACTATTATCAAATTTCTAAAAATAACAAAAATATTTTAAAATTAAAAATTTGGAAGTTCAAAAGTCGAATAATAAAAAAGTTCAAGAAGGTTTTTTTTAAATAAAATCATACATATAATTGATCTAATACGACCAACCGCAAAATAAAAGAAAGACCGAAGGCGCAAAGGGGTTGTAATTTATCTAATGCGACTAACAGCGAAAATAAAAGAAAAAAAAAAGAAAATAGAGACTGAAGGTGCTAGCACGTTCTAAAATTGATCACGACAAAAATGTATTTGTCCTCAAAACTCTCTCTACCTGCCTTGCTTAAAATAAAAATAAAAAAATACTTGAAATAGCTGTCCTTCTTCATCTTCTCAGATTTGAAATAGATGGTAAAAGAAAAAAGAGCATCAACGTTTGATTTTGAAAATTTGAAAATTTAGTTTCAAATCAATTGTTATGATAATATTAAAAAAATCGGTAGTAACTCGTCACTTCAAAAGTAGACATTTGAGAAACCAGGGTAAAATATTATAACATCAAGTTTGTGAAAACTCTAGCTTTAAAAAAAAAATGTCTGTAAATTGTACAATGAGCCAATGAGGAGTCAAGAATTGATGCGGTGCTCCCAATTTGGCAAGAGCATTGTTTTGACGATTAAGGCATATTGCAAGGCCTCTTCCACAAAATTTCCCTAACAATAAGTGGAGATGTGTTGATGTGAGGTAGATATTATCATATTACTCCAAGTTGGAGAAGTGGATGAGGTATTGAGGTGACGATGACACTCCGAAATAGATACAGTGCGAAATTTTGAGGAATCCAACTTGAAATCTTGTACATAATTGAGATTTGATATCATAGATTCATGCACCCCAAACGCCAATAGACCAAATTGTGTGGCCGACGCTCGGCTATCTCGTTGGGAATTGTTTTTGGATTCTCTGCGTCATTCAAAAGAGTGGGACTCTGTATCGTCATTCTCTGTAATTTGTTATTTATTTATTCTCACTTGAGTTTCTTGTCCACAGGAGCTTTCGACATCTTTTGTTGTCATTTTAAATTGTATTATTTGGAATGAATGTATGATAGACATGTGACATTAAAGCCTACACCTCTTACATCCCTCATGTTAGGAACCTAACATTAAAAATGGGATAAACAAGGAGACTTTGGACCGCCTAATCATCGATCTTAAATTCTTAATTATATTCCACAAAAATTATTAAGACTTCTATCTTTCAAACATATCACCCTTCTTCACCATTAATTTTGTTTAAATATTTTCATCTACTTAAATCCAATAGATCATATGTAGTTTTTCTCTCTCCAAATTTAAAATAGCTGGATATGATATACTTCAGGTGAAATTTAAGAAATTTATTTTTTAGTATTAAATTTTAAAAAAATTCAAGATTAATTTATTATTATGTACATCTTTAGTATTTTAAAAATTTATATTCAATTTTTTTCTTAATGTGAAATTTTTATTTTTTATATTATTAATTATTTAAATGAGAACTATTTTGTTGGATGAATCCTAAATTACAACTCTAATTTAGATAAAGACACTACCTAAATTTAGGTTTCGATTTGTTCGCTTCTATATATCTCCAATTTTTTTTTGGCCTGGGAAATATGAGATTTGTAACGTCTATCTTGAGATATAGAAATATGAGGGGGGGGGGGGGGATCCCATTTGGATTGCTCTTGCACAAAAAAATTACATATAATTTCCATTAACAATATTGAAAATTTTTAGTGGGGTACATATGTGCCATTTTGTGGCAAATTTATTTTTTATATATTATTCAAAATAAAAATAGATGCCTTTTTTTCAATCATTTATATAGAATGTCTATGAAATTTGGATAAATTAATTAAAGATGTTTGGCATATCAAATAATTTAAATAGTTATGGAATTTTAATAGCTTTATGAATAGCGATCAATAGAAATGGGATGTTTGCTAAGGTTTTCAGTATTTAATGATTAGAAACTAAAAATATTCATAACATGTGGTTAGGAATGAAATTTGTTAAAAATAACGTAATAAAATTAACTTAGAAAATTTAATATATAAAATCATACAAATATACTTATCGCTTACCAGTCGAAAACTGATCTGGGAAGATTAATTAAAAAAAAACAGCATTTATAGAAGAGAGATGAGCGATGTATTAAATCAAGTGCCTTTGATATAGGACTCTTCTACATGTTGGTACGCCTTTGATAAAAAATACTGTTATCAGTTCCCAGTTTACTATGTTGTAAGTTTTTTGAAATAACTTTGTGTTGTGACCGTAGATAAGTTTTGCAACTCTTCCCTGATCATTACAAATTTATTGAACCATATTCACTATTATCTCCATACAATGGTTATGATGGTTTATTAGTTCCAGAACAACATGCAAAGTAAGTTTTCAAATCTTAATTATCTTCATTGTTGATTTAATGTATTCCTCTGATAATTGACTTAAACCTTTTCTAAAATAATCTAAATATTCTCATTTCTTTGTCTCCATAGACCATACCGAAATTTCAACAATAATAGATGTGCATTTCAATTGAAATGAATGCACGCGTAACGCTAATTATAAAATACATAATTTAACTTTATATGTTCATACTTACGGGCTTGCTCTAAAAAAACAAAAAAGGAAAACGTTGTTTAAATATTAATTCATGACACCTTCCTGTAGATTTAACATAGCATATATTCATGACAAGTTACATCGTTTTTACAAGAACGTTCATCTACGAAGAATTTAGGAGGGAAATATACTGCTCTTCACTGAAAATATCAGTGTCTTGCTTTGTCTCATCTTGCCCATTAAACATTTTTAGTGATTTAATTTTGTGCTTTTCAATGATGAGATGAAGAAGAGGAGGAGATCATGCTTTTTATAGTGAAGAGCAATAGATTTTCACTCAAAAACTTATGAGAATAAGTTTTTAATTTAGTGGTATGAATAATGTTTTCAATGTAAATGATAATTTGTTTAAAATTCAGACAAGAGTTCTTTATAAATATTTGAAGTTGAGTAGAGACTCTCATTTTTATAATTAATAAACGAAAAATCTTGATAGAAATTTATGACAACATGGCCTACAACTAAAAATGGCTATCATTATTAATTTTTATGTTGTGTTGAGAGTAGGGGCGTAAATTATTGATCCGATCCGACTCAAAAATAAATGGGTCGGGTATGGGTTTAATTTTTTTGGCTCGAATCGGGTCGGGTCGGGTTCAGGTTAACCCGATCTGACCCGATTAATTATGTTTTTTGAAGTAATTTTGTGATTTAGTATTAATTAAAACTTAAATATATATTCATTATATACTAATTAAGATTAATTATAAATTAATCAATATTTTATTACTTGAAATTATATAAAAATAATTAATTATTTTATACAGGTCGGGTCGGGTATGGGTCAAGATTTTTTGACCCGAATTTAATCGGGTTGGGTTCGGATCGGGTCAAAAAAATAATAAAATAATGTGACCCGACCCGACCCGACCCATTGACACCCCTAGTTGAGAGGGATGCTTTGACAATGAGTTATTCCGATAATTTTGACAATGAACTTTTAAATAAATATAAAAATCTTGAAAATGGAAAAAACATCATAGATATATTTTTTACTCATAAATTGGTAGTGTTCTAAATTTCATTATCGTTTGATAGTCCATCAAAGACCATCAAAATTTTATATAATTTGCAACAGTTTTAAATTTAATAGTATTTGATGAACTATCAAATGATAATGTAATTGCATAAAATTTGAAATACTATCAATATATAAGTAAAATAATGTATTAATATTTTTTTTTTCCAATTTTTTGATATTTATTGAAAAACTAGATTGTCAAAATAACCCATTGCCAAGGATCGCTCCTCTTATTTATTTTTCATGTGATCTCGTTGGCACACATTGAGAACTTATTTTAAACAATCAAATTATGGACGAACTTATTGCGTATGTATAGGAGAATAATATATATTAAACCTTCCCATTAAAATCTGACAGAAGTACAAAATTCAATCATAGAGCTTATTTTTTTTATGATTCAGTAAGAACCCATTGGCTCCGAATGATAACAGAATCAAAATAATCAAATTGTGGAGCGTGGACGAACATATTGCTTTTCCCAAAAAAAGCACTGACAGAAATTTGTTGAATTGAGAGGCATTAATTGTACAAAAATTACAGATCTAGGTTGTACAACAACTTGTTCTGATTTCATAATAACCCGTTTTTGGATCAAGACAATTAAAACGATGATTTGTCTAATATAATTGTAACCTTTCGTCTTGTCAACAATTCGGTGCCTTTTTATTCCTTTCATTTGCAATTAATCCCGAGCTAGTTAATCTTCTCTTCCTTCTGCAATGATAGGGATTAAATGAAAGAGTTGTATTGAACATAGTAACAAGATTCGTGAATTACTCTTGAATAATTCGTTTTTCATCCATAGCCGGATGTTTCACGAATAATTCGTCAGTTTAATATACAATGCGTTTTTTTAGTCAAAAAAATATTTTATTCGCGAATTATTCATCAAAAAAACATATTATATATTATTTTATAGTTTTTAATATATTTTTAATATTTCATCATTATAATATATATTTTATTTATATTATATGAAACGAACTATTCTCAAATTATATCTGTATTATATTCAAACGTCAAATTTTTTATCTTGCCGAAAGTTTCTCGAATCACGGACTTGTTACTATATATTGAATGCTAACAGATACGAACCACAACAAATAATAGCAGTATGATGAATGTATGATCCATGTGTAGAGGAGGATACATGAGCGCGAGCGTACGTAGGACGCCAACGCTTGCCTTCGCTTGTGGAATACCTCATTTGCGTAGCCAGTTGGGGGGCAGGTGACGCCAGCGTAAACCTCTGTTTCCTCTGGGGTCCTCCACTGTATACACGAACAACAATTCTACGAAAATATTTTTTATGTCAAGAGTTTTTAAAGGATAATCTCAACGGCCGTGAGAAAATTTAAATATAAATTTTAATATATGAGAGATTTATTGTTGTTAAATCATGATCATTGATATTTGATGGATCAGATCAAAAATACTTCACCGGAGAGTTTTTTTGCTCTCCAAAAATGTCGTTCACCGTATACACAAGCTGCTCTGCCTCTTTGGATGTTGGAATTCTTTTCAAATTTCTTGAAATTGAAAGTAAATTTGTAACATATTTAACCGTAGAATTCTTTTAAATACTAAAGATGTATATAATAATAATAATAATTATTATTAATATTATATATAATATAATTAAATACATGATAATTTATAAAGTATTATAAAAAGATTGGATCATTTTATTAAATTTCATCTTAACTATATTATACAAATTACATTAAATGAGAAAAAAGAAAAAATATATATGAACTATTGAATTCAAATAGATGAAAATATTTAAACAAAATTATGGTGGAGAAATCTTGATGTGGTATATGTAGGGGTGTCAATTATTGATCCGACCCGACTTGACATGACCTGAAGATAAATAGGTCGGGTTTGCATTTAATTTTTTTGACCCGAATTGGATCGGGTCGGGTTCGAGTCAACCCAACCCGATTAATTATATTTTTTGAAGTAATTTTGTGATTTAGTACTAATTAAAGTATAAATATACACTAATTATATACTAATTAAGATTAATTATAAATTAATTAATATTTTATTACTTAAAATTATATAAAAATAATTAATTAATTAATTTACACGAGTAGGGTCGGGTCGGGTATGAGTCAAATTTTTTTGACACAAATTTAATCGTATCGGGTTCAAGTCGGATCAAGAAAAATAATAAAATAATGTGATCCGACCCGACTCGACCCATTGACACCCCTAGATATATGTAAGAGACTAAAAAACTTAACAGAAGTATACTTATACATAAATTCAATATGAAATCTTCTAAGAACTAATTTATATTTTGTACATTAATTCCGTAATTCTCTCTTCCTCAACAATTCAACAACCATACCAATGTATCCACAAAATTTAAATTGCTTATTCTAAGAGAAATTAATGTTAAAATTTACTAAAATGTTATATGGTAAATTTGGTGGACATCCCTAAATTTGTTTTTTTTTGTTGCAAATTAGTCATTTATGCTTGATTTGTCTGTTCATTGTAACTAAACTTTCTATCCCGATTGAATTATTTTGGTTACAATTTTTCATAAACACTAACGAAATTGACATTACATATTGTTTATTATCATATTTGTATATCATAGCTGAGTACTTCAGATTCAAATTTTAATCCTCTCTCCTCTGTTGCCCTTCTCGCAATTTATTTCAATTGTTTAACGTTAATTAAGAATATTTGATATAATTAAATAATAAATTATATATATTCTTTTAAAGTTGTAAATTTGAGGACGGCTCGTAATGTGACATAACTATACCGTGATCGGTGGGTATCTACTGAAAGAGGCAGATCCGATAATGCTCCAAAAAGATAATATAGCTGTTGAATTATTATTGATAGAAAATTGTAATACGGTGCACCTCCTCTGTTTATCTGTGAATAATAAATTGTAGCTTGGTCGCCGAGATGGGACGCGGCGGAGAAGGGATAATAGAGGGGAAGGTGGGATCTGGGGCACCATATACCCTTTGTGATGACGTTACCCAGGGGCGGATGCACACTTGGCCAGGGGGTAGCGTACCCCCTGAATTTTGAAAAACAGTGATTTTCGGTAATACTTTCGGTAGTTTGTCTTCCCTGAAATTTTTTTTTGCCCCCTGGATTGTCTGATTAATTTTATTAAGAAAAAAATATTTAATATCATGTATAATGAAATAATTATGCAAAGATATCAAAATATAAAATTTTATAGACGAAAATTTTCTTCATCAACTTGATTATCTATTACTTTGAGCTTTATTTTATTGTTATTTTTAATATATAAAATGTTATTATTCTAATAAATTTTTTATTAGATAAGAATATATATTAAATTATTATTATTTTATTTAGTACCCGATTAGTTAATGGATTTAAACCCGATAAGTTATTACAATCTGATATTTACCCCCTAACTAAAATCCTGCATCCGTCCATGACATTACCTACATATCTATGGTGATAACGATTAGCCGCTTGGTGCATGCCCACGTGGCAGGATGGAGCGATTTTGCCATTTCACCCTCCAATTAGTACCCGTAGTTGTTGTTTTGATAAACAATGTCATCTCATGTTGAAAACTTTCTTACATCTGTTCGATGATTTTAATTGTTCCTGTGAAATCTAACTGTTAAGTCTACTAAAATATAATTTCTGTTCGATGAATTTTTCAGTCGATAGATGATATATTGTACAATCATTTGAATGTTGTTGAGAATCATAAACAATATTTTCAAATATTGATATAAAAGATTTTAAATGTGAATCATACTTTATGTATATCATGTTCAAAATAAATGATGTAATAAATTTATACTATAATCAAAGAGCCTTGAAACCTATGATTCCTAATTTTTTTCATGAAATATTAGATAACACTTGAATAAATTAAAATTTGAAACACAATTAATTTAAAATTTCAACATATCTATACTTTTTGTAATTCTGGCCATTTTAAAAAATTTTATTTCGAATTTATTTGAAGAAATACTATCATCGTCAATTATCGGATGAATATATATACCAAGTCTAATTTAAATCATATTCATTTCCAATCAATATATAAATCTTTATAGAATGACGTATAATTTATAAACAATGCCCCCACTGCTCCAACATCTTTAAAAACTGGGTCCATGTGCAAGAAATGGTGGATGAAATAGGTGTATCAGAGCATCCGTATTTCATTGTTAAATTGACTGTCAAATCTTATTTGACAATTATCATTTGAATTTCATGGATGCAGAGACTAGACAAAATTAGACAATTGTCTAAATTTGACAGTCCATTTGATAAGTCACATCAGCGCATGAGCAAAAAAATAATTATGAAAGTGTCATTTTGACAATTTCATTCTATTCAGAGATGTCACTCTTAAAATGAATCGTTAAATTGATAACGTGGCATAAAATTTAATTTTAACAATTGATACCGATACGAATGCTCTCAGTATCCTTTTGTTATGTTATCCTTTGCCATGTGGAATGAAGCAAGCAAAGACCGGAACGGAGGAACGGAAGAACGGAATGCCCTTGCTGTCAAGTGGGCCATAAAACTTCCTGAGGCTGCCGACCCATATTAATTCAATCATTCCAGCGGTTGAGTTGTGACGCATCAGCTACTTATCTCCCCCTGATGAAGCCTACCCCTGTTGGATGGAATTCAATTCCTTTTGGGTAATGCACCGTCTGAAGTATTGTTCAGATTTCAACTGTAAACAGTCTTAATAAATTTAAATATTGTTTGTAGTACTGTTTCCTTGTTTGTTAACTGTCTATTTTATTCTCTAGGATATTCAGAGGATATGCACCTTGTTGATTGTGGCTCTCTACCTCTATTTTTTATTTTGGGGCGAATCTCTATCTCAGATTGTGATCCACTGCTGAGCATGACGCACCACATGAATTATTTGATTGCTTTATAATTCATACCGACTCAAATCTCGAAATGATTAAACGATCCAAATGCTATATTGTATAAATCGTTTGATTACTTCGTAATTCATACTGACTCAAATCTTGAAATGATCCAATGACTCACGTGCTATATTGTCTAATTCATTCGATTACTTCGTAATTCATACTGACTCAAATCTTGAAATGATCAAACGACCCACGTGCTATATTATATAAATCGTTCGATTACTTCGTAATTCATACTGACTCAAATCTTGAAATGATCCAATGACTCACGTGCTATATTGTATAATTCATTCGATTACTTCATAATTCATACTGACTCAAATCTCGAAATGATCGAACGACCCACGTGCTATATTATATAAATTGTTCGATTACTTTGTAATTCATACTGACTCAAATCTTGAAATGAACGAATGACTCACGTACTATATTATATAAATCGTTCGACTACTTCATAATTCATACTGACTTAAATATCAAAATGATCGAACGACTCACGTGTTATATTTATATAGTCCTGTACAGTAGGGAATAAAATTTTCTCTACCTCTATTTGCTCCAGGGTTCTTAATTTCAGATGAGGGATATCCTTTCCTTTCCTGCCTATGACGAATTATTGGTGGGCCTTCATGCGCATTTATGAATTATCATTGCATCGGACTATTTTAGTTCCATGATTCTATCAGAAACCGTCCCGTGTTGATTTTTTTTCCATCGAGCAAATTGGTTTCGACGAAACAGAGGGGCGTTGTGCCGCCATCTTTTATAAATTATAATAATAATAATAATAATAATCTATACTATATAATAAATATATAAAGTAATGAATAAATATGTTCATCATATTTGTGGCAAGATTTATGTTTATTGTCTTAAAATAGTTTTGAACATCATCTCCAGTTTAATCATCTGAAAAATTAATGACAGACTTCTTTCAGCATATTCTTTTTCTTTTTCTTCGTTGGTTTCAATAAACAGTAGAGAAAAAGTGTGCTAATTACCTGTACAAATGTAGTCATTCTAAAAGCTCCAATTGCATAATTTTTGGGCATATGTAATGAGATGTTATTTTAGAAGAGAAGTATGAATTAATGTAAGAAATTAGTTAATCAAAGATATATTAATTTGTACATATTGAAATATCCTTCTCATACAGTGCAGATTGAAAACTGAATAAAATCGATGATGGAGATATACTAATGTGTTTTTTTTTTATCTTCTCTTCAATTAATGCATATTTCATAATTATTAACAAAAGGTGTTCTAAAAAATGACTATCGAATAAATTAACCACAAACTATTTTAACTTCTATTGTAAAAAATACTCTCCCGAGGACTATTTCATTTGTAAAAGAAAATCATTACATTTTGTAAACCACATTTTCTTAAATGATGGATTGATTTTATTTAAAAATAAAAAATTCTTGTAGTTAATGTAGATATAAATTATATCTAAAAAATGTATCTTTTAATTAAAATGAAATTAATACCACTTAAAATCATTTTTAATGTAAAAGAGTCCCTCACAATGAGCAAATTTTATTTTAGTAATAATAACAAAGAAAAAGAGGGAATTCTTTTTTTTTTTTCCTTTTTTGTGGGTAAAGAAGAATCGCCCAGAAACTGATTGCAAGTGACATTACGTAATGTGACTACAAAATATCGGACATTAAAAACTGTTGCTTCTGGAGATGCTATACACCAAAAATTATTCCTGTAAAAACACCGGAAGTTTAAATAGAAAATTTGCGTTGTGTATAACTGCATATGCTTTGAGACAAAATAGATAGACTAGCAAAAAAAAAAATCTAGCGGTACCGGATCAGCTGAATAAACTCATTTCCCTTTTCGGTGTAAAAATTTGTATGTAATTGTATATTCTTACGTTACTAGTAATCTTTTGATGTAATATCATCCTGGACCTGTCCATTAAAATTGGAGTGATCTTTGCCCAAATATCAAGTATACTTTAAATTTGAACCGTTTAAATCGAAATGATACGTTACAATGTTAAATTTGTAAATTTTATTTAGTATAAAGTAAAGTAGTAAAAAAATAATAACCAAATTAAAAAACATTCACAAGTAACTTGTTCATATGTTAAATTTATAAATTTACAATAAATTAGTAGTGGACCTAAATAGGGAGGAGCTCAACCGCTTAGGTTTGTACATAGGCTTATATCTCAAAAACAATGATCAGGGTAACGATTTTTAGGCACGAAGAAATGGAGACCAAAATTTTAATTGCGCCTGGACTTGGTTGATATAATGGACAACCTATTTACTTGTGTTCCCAGACATCTTTACCTTCCTGGATCCACCTCTATAAATTTGTTGTAAATGTATAATTCATGTTGAGATTAATTTCAACGGTTTGAACTTATCATTGAAGCTGATTAAACGGATTTTCGAATAAAGCTAATCAAAGATTACAATGAGTTTACTATCTTTATTCTTAAAATAACACCAGCACATATTTAAATCATATACAGTATTCAATTAACTGTAACTCCCATTTAAGTTTTGTCAAATATTTTTTTTTGGTCTTAAAGATATGTTGTAGTGTGCCTTGAAGTTTCGTTAGTGATGGTGTCCAATATCTTTTGATGGCGGACAAGCCTGGAGAACAACAAGATATCATTTTTTGCGATAATTGGCGGATACCGTTCAAATCTTGAATAACAAAGTTATATCAGCTTAAACTCACTAGAACTTAACTAAAAGATATATTTTATCATACTCAATCTTTTATTTAAATTGCTTAATAAATTCTTTACCTCAAAATATCATGGAATTTTTTTTTTATTTTTAGTGTTTTAAATTATTTGTTTATATTTATAAAATTATCTAAAATAATAACAAAATAATAAAAAATGCACATAAAAATATATCATTTGAAAATATGAAATAAATACTTCAAAAAATCTAAAATAAAATATTCATATGATTTTTTTATTAAACATAATTATTGATAAACTCTAATATATTTTTAGTTAAGCTCACCAAAGAACTTCATAAGCTTAAACTCAACAAACATTACACATTTGAAAAATAGATGTCAACCTTTTATGAGGGAAAATTCGCATTTTGGTTTTTGAACTTTCTTAAAAAACAAGTTGGTTTTGTAAATTCTTATTTGCATCAAGTTGGTCCTTGAAGTTTTTTAAAAGTAACATTAGTCCTTGGACTTATTCAGAAAAATCATACTGGTCTTTAAATTTTAAATTATATTATAAATCATAAAACTTTTGACATAAACACTAATTTGGTTAATGGACTTTTGAAGAATATTAAATTGGTAATTGAAATCCTTATTTGTAGTTTTTGTTTCCTAAGTCCGAGTAAAATATAAATATAAATAATTTTATTCAGAAAGGAATAAAAAAAAATTAAGTAATGCATGTGACGAACAAAATCTGTTAGTTTATGATATCAGCTATTTAAAATTCATTAATCATTTCAAATAAAATCATTCTTAGAGATCAAATTAGTTTTACTAAAAAGTTTATGACCAAATATAAAGTTTAAAAACAAAACCAACTTAATGTATAATAAAATTGATTCTTTTAAGTACATATACATATATATATAAAAAAAAATGAAGTTTCCCATAGCCAACACTGCATTGATTTTTGAGCTGCTACTATGACCACGTCAATTAGAAATATTCAATTGAAAAAAAATACTCTATTGTTGAATCCATTTTAGAAATTTTAATTAGCGTTGTTATTCACTCCACTCAATGAAAAGAAATTAATTAAATAAAATTTTTATTCTCTAAAGCTAAATCAAGTGAGTTTTTAAATGACGTGACGTTTAGAACTGAGTTTCTAATTTAACAACTCTCCTCTGCAGCTTCTAAATTAAAAATTTTTCTCATATCTAAAAATTAAAATAATAACTGTCATATAAAATTTAAAACTCATTAGAAACTTGAGAATGCTCTAAGTTCACACAGACTCGATTTATTATATTAAAAGTGTTACAAAATGCATTGATCATTTGTAAATTATTCATTGAAACATGTGACATTTTTTTTTGCAGTTTTTTTAATGTACTGATTTTTCTAATATTTTATAGACACGTGGCAAACGTTTTCTAGAGATAGAGATTGGAAAACGACGAGTTGGACTCTGGTGGACGAGAAAAATATTCTCTCTTCAACAATAATGGAGGAATCCGCATTTCAATTTGGGGAACAGTTCCGACACGTGGACTCCAAAGTGCCAGGTGGACTACCTTATTTATTTGGGAAAATGGGCTGCATCCGGGTTCACAAAGTTTGATAAAGTAATGTTAGATCATCCGAAGCCCAACATATGCAATGCTCTCAATGAATTTTTTTTATCGACAATATTTAGTAGGCCTTCTAGCCCTTGTAACAATTACTTATGTCAGATCCAAGCCCAAATCACAGGTATTATCTCGACAATTGCGCGAAAATGCTGCTTACTGCTTACCAGTTGCCACTCACCTCAGTCCTCAGCAGTTGGAAACCGGAGGAAAGAGCGACCTCCTCGGTCGTCGACGATCTGCGAATCCAACTCCGAGGATGGTGAGCACGAGAAGATCAGAGAGAAAATCCGAAATTAACGCGCGCAGCTTTCGCCTCATACTTCTGGTCTCTCTCTCTCTCTCGCTATTGTTTTATAAAGAAGTTGCATTTTTCATATCACCTGTTTCCATTTCACTGACGAAATGTGGAGGTTAGAAAGTTCAACAAAATTCAAAAAAGTAGGAAATAAACACGAATCCTTACTATCCTATCCAATTAACCCCGAAGGTATGATTCTCCAATCTGAACAGCCCCAACCAGACAATATTCAGCACCCTGTCAAATCTTCAGATTTAACCCTTTTTCTACTCCTCATTAGTTATTCATTATATTAATGTAACTCTTAAGTCTTAACTTAAGTCTTAATGCACAAATTTGTGTATGGGTCATAGACAAAAGAGTACCATCAGTGGCAAAGCCAATAACAAAACATTGAGTGCAAGTGGTTCCACTCATTTGATAAAAAAAATGCATTGGATTCTATTAAATTTATGATAGATCCTTTAGAGATGTTATATATCTCTTAAAGTTGCCACCACTGTTAATTTTTGCTATCTCAGTACTGGATACCATGGCCGATGAGTAGAGGTGGCAGAATCCGACCCGACCCGACCCGATCCGATTTTTTAAGAAAGTCAAACTGACCCGACCCGACCCGAACCCGACCTGACCCGACCCGATCCGAGATCAAATGGCCTTCAATCCAATCGAAATCTATCAACGATCTGAAAAAACACAACATGTAAATTGACCCGACCCGACCTGACCCGGCCCGACCCGAACCCGACCCGACCCGCCCGATTGCCACCTCTACCGATGAGGTACAAAACTACAAATGAATTTTGAAATAAAAACACAATCAAACCTATTCATCCTAACTTGCTTATTGAAAAACATTTGTTGTGCCAAATCATGCCAAGGAAACACTAATAAATGAATTTATTGCTTATTTTCAGATTTCTGGCAGCTTAAGGGAAAGAGCTGACCAAACCAGCACCACTGCAAAATTTAAACAAGAAATATGCATTGGTTTTTCAGAAGAAATTTAATTTATGTGAGATTTTCAGACTGGCCGATTTTAATAGAACTCAGTATGAGACTAAGAGTAAGAGATTACAACATAACAAGAGAACCCGGAATTATTTTTCGCCTGGCTTTCTGCTGCGAATGGTCTTTGAACACAGCAAAATTGAAGGATTTAAATTCAATTCAGCCAGGAGTGAGAGATGATGATGTGTGTTTCACTGCATGATGTCACCACATGTACCAGTACAGTTACTTATGTTTAGTTAGTGGCAAAATTGGATATATACCCCTTAACACATTCAAATTTGGATATTTATCTCTTTAAATTTGAAAATTGGATATTTATGTCTGAAAATGTCAAAACTTTGGATATTTACCCATAACCAGTATTATCCTCATAAAAATCAAATTAACAATAAATTTAAATTATCTCTCTATATTTTTCCGTCATCCGTACAACTAGCACCCTGACAAAATCAACGATGGTACATTGAATTATTTTATTTTGCTATGCATATTGTATTGCTGCTATATTGTTACTTACCCTTGTTCTCTCTTCTTGAGCTCCAATTGTGTGTAAATACAATCTCAAATAAAGTAATATTTTTTTACGAACTAGAACTAACACAATTCAAAACTGGTACAAATCAGACCTGACCATAACTAGTGCCTATCCAATGAGATTTATTGATAGCGATAAAAACAATTCCATAATTATGATTTTTTGATAATTTTGTACATCACTGAAGTAATAAGAATTAGTAAGAAGATTTACGTATAAATAAAAAATATCTTGAATCATCAGAAGGGATATTTCTATCTTATTATAATTTTAATTAATTATTAATTTAATTTTTATGAGGATAATACTAGTTATGGGTAAATATTGAGGTTTTGATATTTTCAGGGATAAATATTTAATTTTCAAATTTAAAAGGGTAAATATCCAAATTAGAATGTATTGAGGGTATATATCCAATTCTACCTTTGTAATTTGAAGATTCAATATCATTTTTTTCGATTTTCTGCTTGCAGCAGCTTCTATCAAAATCAATTTGTATAAATTTTGTTGTGATTCAATTTTTTCTCTGCGGATGAAATGTGCTATGTTCTTTTATTTTGATGAATTTTCAGTTTTTCACCGCCGAAACTTCTGTTGTTGGTGGTGTGTGACTCATCTTGGACGGTGATATTATTGTATTAAAGCTTTACTTAACCAAACTTAGCTGATTGCATCTTAGATGATTCAATGAGGATGTTGAATAGAATAATCAAGTAAATAGTCTTAATTTTGTAGGTTGTGTATGTTGATCAGTCCTCCAATTTTTTACCATTGCCAAATACAGAGTGGAATAAGAGATGGTAGGATAGTGTTAGAAAAATAGGAGTGGGGGGGGGGGGTGAGATTATGATATCTGGTTAGTGCTTGAACTAACTTAGCTTTGTCCATAAGTAGTGAGTCCGTATATGCTAAGATCTTGGGCCTGATCTCAAAATTCTGAGATCAGATCAAATGGTCGAGATCAGATCCTGAACTTAATCTCAGATCACGAGATCAGATCAGACGGTTCAAGATTGAATCTTAGGACCCTGAAATCGGATTCGATGTTAGCAGATTTCATCGCCATAAGTAGTGACGTTTCAAATTAGTCAATCTATTTTATTTTCTATTAGTACGGATAGGTTACTCGGAGCCCAAAAACAAGAGCAAGATAATCTTTCCAAATTTGGAGATGGATGGTACAATGAGAAATTGTAGGCTATCGCGTGGGTTTAATATTATTTCTGAATGTTTACTTCCCTTAATACTCGACACCTGTCTATTGATACTCGAGAAAGAAAATTAAAGAGGGTGATGCTTATCAAACCTACCAGATGTTAATTAAGTAGCATGTGCGCACTCATATTTGCTTCCAACCGAACTAATTAACCATTTTCCAAATAATTAAGTAGCATTTTAGTGCCCTCGCTTTGGATCAATATGCATATACATGACGTAATTGTAGAATTTTAAAAAGGGAAGGGAGCACTTCGCAATGGTTATCTCGATAATTTTGACAATAAATTTTCAAATAAATATAAAAAAAAACTTAAAAATAAAAAAACTTTATAAATATGTTCTTCTACTTATAGATTAGATTGATGGTGATTTAAGTTTCATGTAATTTCATTATCATTTGATAATCTAACAAAGACCGTCAAATTATAACCATTGTAAATTATATAAAATTTGAAAATTCAAAAGCGTGTAGGTTGGACGGATGATCAAACACTTGAGTTATTTCTAAAGGAGGTTCAAACTTTTGTATATATATAGAGGGAGAGAGTAAAGATACCGTGAGCTTAAACTCACGGAGGCCTTCCGTGAGATTAACTCAAAAAGTATATCAAATCATCTCTAAATTTTAATTTATCATGCTCATTAAATTTGTTATATGAAAATCTTGTGGGATGCAAAAATTTAGAGTGTTTTGAGATTTTTAAGTCACCATTTTTAATTTTTAAAAATGATTTTCAAACATTTAATATATTATTATTATTTTTAGAGCTAATTTTTAAAAATTAAAAATGATGACTTAAAAACTCAAAACACTTCAAATTTTTGCATCCCATAAGATTTTCATATAAATAATTTAATGAGTATGATAAATTAAAATTTGGAGATGATTTGATATATTTTTTGAGTTAAGCTCACGGTATCTTTACTCTTTCTCTCTCTCTCTCTCTCTCTCTATATATATATATATATATATATGAGTAAATCTACGGTGAGCTTAAGCTCACGAAAGGCCTCTGTGAGCTTAGCTCAAAAAATATATCAAATGATCTCCAAATTTTGATTTTTCAATCTCATTAAATTCTTCATATTGAAATCTTATGGGGTGCAAAAATTTAGGATGTTTCGAGTTTTTTAAGTCACTCTTTTCAATTTTTGAAAGTAATGTACAAACATTAAATATTTTATTATTATTTTTGGAGTTGATTTTCAAAAATTGAAAAGAGTGACTTAGAAAACTCAAAACATCTTAAATTTTTTTACCCCATAAGATTTTAATATGAAAAATTTAATGAGAGTGAAAAATCAAAATTTGAAGATCATTTGATATATTTTTTTAGCTAAACTCACAGTAGATTTATTATATATATATAATTAGGCTATGGTGCTTTGCAAAGCACAAGAGCGTTGTGTGCTTTGCGCTCTATTATTAATTTTAAGTTAGAAATGATCGATCCAAACTGCTCAATCTAATCTCCATATCAAAATCTATTAGTAAATTAAATTTTATATTTTTTGAAATTCATTTGCTATTTTTTTGGATAGGGAAAAAATCATCATTTTTGGATGAACCAGAATTTTTAGATCAAGTCATTTTCTCCTCATCAGAAAAAATAACAAAAAAATTCTAAAAAATATAAAATTTAGTTTCCTAATAGATTTTGATATGAAGATTAGATTGAACGGTTCAGATCGATCATTTCTGACTTCAAATTAAGAATTGAGAGTAAAGCACACAACGCTCTTGTACTTTGCAAAGCACCGTAGTTGGACTCTATATATATATATATATATATATATATATATTAATGAAACAAAAATCATGGACACTTGCATACTTATCTCAAGAAAAAAAAGAAAAGAAAAGAAAAAAAATGAAAAAGAAGTGGACGGTATTGAGGTCGCGTAGATTATTCATGAGACAATTCTAATAAAAATAATCAATGTCAAAATTTAAATTAACAATTTAAACTTTAAAATACTTTAATATGTTGTTACTTCTCTTAAATAATGATGAAATTTATGCTATCGGACTTTAAATTCTTAATATATTGTTACGAGAAAAAAATGTTCTACTCCCTTTTCTTCTGTTGAAAAACTAATAAAGAATTAATCGGCATGAGATCATCATTGCCATCGAAAAGAATCATGATAGATACGATGTAAATGGACATGAGGAGACTGCATCGTGTCTAAAATAGACTGATCAAAACTAACGGATGGGCTATTGCTCTAGAGTGGGGATGATTAAGCCCTATGGACCGAGTTATCTTTGGTGAGAGTTGAACTCTTGATAAACAACTAAAGAAATTAATATTTTTTTCTCACAAATTTCATTCTGCAAGATTTGATTTAGCAAAATATATATATAAAAAAATCTAAGAGATTTAGTTTTTGTTCCTTTTGCTTCACGTTATAAATATCGTGGGTAAGGTAACTTTAGAGGATGCGGTCGTCATTTTTATAAAAGTAAAGAAATAGTTATATATGCAAATGATAGAACATAAGAAGCTAAGTTTGGTCACTAGATGGATGTGTTTAGTAGGTCATGAAAGTTGAAATTGCGAACATCACATGTAGCTTTTGTCGCCATTTCTGGCACAACGGCAGTAAGTGGAGGACCCAAAAAAAATGGCAATTTCAGAAGATTTATTTGATACTAAGCGAGGGCATGTTCAGAGGAGTGTTAACCCAGAGCTCTAGATTAGTTTAAAATTAGACACAATTTTAAGGAAAATAAATTCAAAATTATTTTAAATTAGAAGTATATTATTATTTTGTGTACAAAACATTGTATTAGAGGCATATATTTGTAATTTTTTTTCCAAAATAGACAAGTGCCTCTTATTGTCATCATTTGACTTGTGCACATGCATGTTTAGAGACATTGCTTTTTAAAAGAGTGGATTAGATCATGACATGGACTTTTCAGTAACACAAAATTTTACAGAACTTGACGCGTCTCATCTCGAATCTATACATTAAATAGAAGATTCACGCAATATGATATAGTATGATTTGGATAGAAATTGATTCATATAGCTCCTTTGATTTTTCTATTATTATTTTTTCATTTATATAGAGGGACGGATGTAAGATTTTATCAAAAGGGATAATTATCAGATTATTATAGTTTATCGGGTTTAAACTCATTAACTAATCAGATATTAAATAAAAAATTAATAATTTAATATATGTTCTTATCTAATAAAAAACTATTAAAATAATAATATTTTATATATTAAAAATAATAATAAAATAAAGCTCAAAGTGATAGATAATTAAGTTGATGAACAAAATATTTTCATGAAACTTTATATTTTGACATTTTTGCATAATTATTTCATTACATACGATATTAATTTTTTTCCCAATGAGGCAAATTATGAAAAATATTATCTAAAAGTACTATTTTTTAAAATTTAGGAGCAGCTGCCTCTTTGGCCCTACATAGATCTGTCCTTATTTATAATATATCATCTAAATATCTAATAGTATATTATTTTTGTTTTGAAGTCAAATAAAAAATAGTAATTTTATTCATAGGAGAGTTAATTTCATGCGGGACGAAAATTTTGAATTCACATCTCGTTACGTACTGCACTGTGCAGCGCGTATCAGAGAGACCGTCTGATCTGATGTATCTTGCATAGAAAAAGTCTCCCTAAAAATCTAAAAGTTGAGTGGGCGTGTAACTCTTTGTAGTGTGTCAGAGGACAACATTCGAAAATCTTTTACAGTTTTTTTCTGCATTAATTGGGAGGAGTATTCATTTAATGCCTTCCTGCATCAATGATGTTAAATAAATAAAATTAGAGCCGTTTTTTTATTAAAAAGAAAAGAAAGAACAAAACACTCACATCTAAAGTTTTAAAATATGAATTTCAATATGTATGCGGTTGATTATTGTATAGCGTATATGCGGTTCAGTATACGGATATGTATTCAAAAAAAATTCTTATAATATTTGAATCAATCATTTATTTTTGAAGAAT
>CAXKVV010001916.1:0-31107 GCA_964058805.1 Schoenoplectus triqueter
GACCCGAGGTTTCAGGTAGATCCGCTACAAATATGTGATCTTTATCTGTTCTAAATCATTTTGGGTAGACTTGTGGGTAGGTCTGGATCTGTTTATGATCTGGTTCTAGTAAAGATCGGATATAAAAATTTTAAAAACGGAATCATCATATCTGTTTTGTTCTCATCTGTTATCAGCTTTCATCTGTGATCTGCGCTCACCCGCTACCCGTAACATTATAACATTATAACGTTTTTATGTAACGTTATAACGTTTCTTTGCGACGTTATAACTTTTAGTCTAATCAAGCTATTTATTTTTTTTGCGAAATTAAAAAAAAAAAGAGCCGACTCACCCCACCCGTCATGACCCATCCGGACCGACCCTTGGCCCACCCGTCTCGACCCGTGAGGGCCGTATCTGCGGGGTCCAACACGAATTGGATCAAAATTTTTTAATTTTGAACCGCTCAAATTCGTCCTGCCTCACATGTAACCCCCACTCACCCATGACTCCGTTCCGTTCCGTTTTCAAATATCTATCCGGGCCGCAGATAAATCAAACTGGAGCAATTCTCAGTACATAAAATGAAGAGGCCAGAATATTGCTCTCAGTACATAAAATGAAGAGCCCGAATTATATTCTGGCCTCTTCATCTCTTTTCGGCCTCTAATTGGATCACGTAACATCTTCCTTGCCAGAAACAGTGAAAGTACACAGCAAAGGTACTCAGCAGAGATCGCACCCCACCCTCTCCCGCCGATCGCACAGCTCACCTACGCGCTTCTAGGGAGTGAAGATGGCACGTAGGCTCATTGCCTCTCAGCTTCGTCGTCTGCTAAACCCTGCTACCACTCCCATCAAAAAATCCTTCTCTTCTCCTACTACTCAACAGAACCCACTCTCTGGGAGCGCCCCCTTTTCATGGCAGTTGAAAGGAGACCTTGGCCTCTACTTCTCTACTTTCAAGGCCTCGGGGCGCCAGTTCTTTGCTCAATCGAGGAATGCTCTGCCAATGATGAGGTTTCTGACGCGTGGTGCTCGTGTGCTCAGCTTCTCGTTGCAAAGAGGAGCGGTTTCGGACAGAGTCGCTCCTCCGTGCGTAGATTCTGGTAACGTCTCTCTTGAAAACTTCCATTTTAGCAACGTCCTGTAGAATTGTTGTGCATGTTATGTAGAAAATGTGTCTTTGTGACTAGTTGGATCATACAATGGTAAGTGCAGATATATGAATTTTTTGCTCGTCACAAATGTCTTTGCGTTCATTTGTTTAAGTTCTTAAGCACATTAAATCATACTTCACACGATTGTTCTGCAAAATTAACATGTATTCCTGCCATTTAATTAATCAGCTTAATTTTTGCCTGAGATCATAGAAGTTTATTTTATGTTGATAAAGAAAAGAAAAGTTTGCATATTGTATATTGTATTGCTTTCAGGCACTCTGTGAAAGTTAATGTGGTTACCAGTTTAGAACAATGATAACAAACCAAGCCGAAAATTAACTTAAGATTTATTTTATTTTATTTTACAGTTCTTATCTTTAGAATAGACTAGCTAAATTGCAGGGCTTACTCTGCTGTAAAAGATGCTTACGTGCCATATTCCACCATTTTACTTTTACCTGTTTCCTGTTTTGTAGGACATACCAGATAATGACACCTGGTGGTGTGGTTTTGTTCTTAATAGGAGCAAATGTTGCAGTTTTTATCATATGGGGAATTGCCAATCCTTCTTTCATGAGGAAGCATTATATGATTTTGGATATTTGACGTCCCTTATTTTTTAAGCTCATTTCTTCTAAACTGATTGTTCATCACTAATCTTTTTGTAATTGCACAGATTTCTTTGGACAACTTCAAGAGCAGTTGGGTTGCATACATTAATCACGAGTGCTTTTAGCCACTCAGCAGCTGACCATCTCGTCACCAACATGTAGGTTTTTATTTTTTTGGTCAAAATGTATGCCTCTCCCTCTCCCCTTCAAATGCTTATAGTTGCATAGATTTGAAATCTAAGTTCTATATTCTTATTTCATAAGAAATAATAGTCATGTCACTATCTTCAATTATCAAAGTGAAGGCAGCAACAATAAGTGTTCATCCTGCATAAATTAACATGGTTTTTAGCACCACTATTAGCACTGATACATGTGTTCGTCCCTTGGTAACAATTAACCTAAGTTGTTTTAAGTGCCACTATCAGCACTGATACATGTATTCAGCTGCTGGTGCCAATTAACCTAAATGACTTGCTTGCAAGCTGAGTCCCAATTATTACATTCACTTCCAGATACTGTGACCTGAATTGTTCAGGCCTGACAAGCAACTTCAGGCCTGAAAAACATGACTTTACAGTAACAATGCAAATACAAAGTACAAGTTGACCATTGGTGAATACTAAAATACATCAGGAAGTCCTTTATCCTTTGTGTGATCCTTCACTGTTTTTTTTTTCAAATATTGCCTGATTTTATATTATATTTGAATAAAACTCAAATTGTAGAATGTAATGTTCAGATTGTAGAACTCTTTGGGCCAAAATTCCTGCTGAGGTTGTACTTAGGAGGTGCACTTGCTGGTTCCATTTTTCTTGGTGAACCGTGCCTTTCTAGACCCTTCCAATTGGGTAATTGTTACTCAAGAATTATGTTTTCTATAAGAAATATTCTTTCATTTGGAATTTGGATTTCAGTTAGTACTGCTTGAGTACAATTATGACAATAGGTGGTGCCATAAGAGGCAGACATTTGATCTGCATTTATGTCGCTGCGCGCTTCCCATCCGAAACAGCAGAGTGTCGCTTTCTTTTTCTCTTAAAAATTTAAAAGGGGTACAATTCCACATTTAATTTTGATCTTACAAGTTTGTGCATCAATTACATTCTTTTTCTTGTCTCAGGGTTACCGAGGATGGGATAGTTCACGTGTTCCAGCACTGGTAAATGAATTTTTTAAATTCTTTCACTATTGTAGCAAATTAATTAGTGGTAGTCCAACTTGAAATTTGCAGTTTGTGTAACCCTCTGATGATTAAAATTCAAGAACTCTACATAAATTTCTATGTAAGGTTCAACGTAACTGAGGACACCAAATGCACCAAACTGGAGGGGGGACCGAAACCACTTCTAGTACTGATTTGACTAGATATATATATCTGACCATGTGGTCTTGGACAACCACCCCAACTAGTACTTATTTGAATCCTCAGTTTAAGTTTAATTTGAACCTAACTTTCCTAAATGTGATGAATATTTGTTTTTAAAATAATCCTAGGGTGCAAGTGCTGTTGTAAATGCCATAATTTTGCTGGAGGTGCTTCTCTTCCCTAAGAGATTGGTGTATCTTTACCTACTTGTTCCTGTACCTGCTGCAGTTTTGGTAAGCTTGAAACAGAAAATATTTTGTGTGTGTGGTTGGGCAGATAGATTGATGCATAGTTGCAAAAGGTGGCAGTTCTTCATGTTGTGTAGTAGCATAGGGTGGGTGTGGTTCTTGGGTTAGTTGTCTTGGTGTATTTGTTCACACATGCATTTCTTTGCTTCTCTTATTTTACAGCCACTAAATTAAGCATTGCGGAGCTAGTTTGATGCCTTTCATCAGTATTTGATGCTGGTTAAAATGTTTCATATTTGATGCTGGTTAAAATGTTTTGCAATAACCTTTTGCACTAATTATGGGGCCTTGAGAAAAAAACAAAAGATTTTTTTTTCGCCTCTTAATAGCATCATGAATTCTGCATTGACATTTTATTTAAGAATGTAACCTTTGTGATCCAAGATTCCTATTTTATCCAACTATACAACTACTGGGAATTGAGTTGTTAGCATTGCATGTGGAGAGCCTAAGGTCAGAGTTGCTTGTTCCCTAACGCTTTAGGAGGAGCTACCTGGCAGTTCTTCCAGCAACAATACATCTGATAAAAGTCTTATTAATACAATGCTTATTATGGTGATGGTTTAAGAGCCTTGATATGCCTCTTCTGCATTTGTAACCTAAAATCAAATAAGATAAGTTACAAATTCTTCTAATTATGGCGCTATCTTTTAATTGTAGGGTGCTGCTTTGATGGCAACTGATCTGTGGAGAGTTCACAAGGTGCGTCTCTTAGTCCATCTTATTTTTTTATTTTTTTTGACTTTAAATATACAGCTGGAATGATCATTTTAAAATAGGACCAAAATTTGTTAAGAGTTATAACCAAGGATTTTTAATATTAGTGAAGATGGTACTTTACTTTTAAACATTTGGATTTCCAAACTATAAGTTTGGTGAGCAGATATTTTCTTAGCTGCTGAGCATAGAGTGAACCATCAGGCCATGTGGACTTAATATGTTTGGTTCAAATTATATGTATCAGTCATGTGGCTTTTTTCATTGGGCTAATATGAAAGAGTTAGGAGCAATATAATTGTTTTGTGATCTAATTAATCTTGGTTCTAATTTGAATACAACACAATATTAATAGTAGTCGTACATATATGTGAAAAAATAAGTATCATGTCATAACATTCTGTAATTTTTGCATGATGATCTCATCAAGGGAATAAAAAGATGTAAAAATTTTCAGGGACGAGACCATGTATCAGGTGCTGCGCATTTAGGAGATGCCCTTGTTGCTGCCGTTGTCTGGGCTCGATTCAGGAAGAGGATATAAAAAGTAGAAATAAAAATGATAGCACAACTTAGTAACTTATATTTTTAGTCGTGTCTGGGGTCCACCTCTTTTACTATCCATCTTTTATCCACCCCTTTATTAGTTAACTGAAATTATATATTTGTCAATTAAGAACACATAATTATTAAATAACCAAGATAACATTTTTTTTAGTTAACAATTAGATACGAACAATTAACAAAAAAAGGATGGGTAAGAGGTGATAGCAAAAGAGGTGGAAGAATGTTTTCTTCTAGTTCATTCTTTAATATATTTTTGTATTCGTTTCCAACTTGGACAATAGAACAGTTTTCTTGGACCGTCTGGTCCATGTCTAATGTCTCCTTCAATGTTCTTGCATTTTCCAGTAGTCACGTCTGTTCATTACTCTAGTTCTTGCAAAAGACTTTTTTTAATAGAGTTTCCATTAACCTCACATATATTAACTTCTATATATGGTTATTGGAATTTGAACATACGACCACTTCAAAGATTTGATTGACCATTAATTGTTGAGTGAAGTGAGTAAAAAAAAATCACGTTTGAGTCGACTGTTATTATGAACTAATAGAATTCAGCATCACCGATTATATATTAACTTTTATATGAAGTTGATTTTTCATATTTATTTGAAGATTCACCATAAAAATTATCAAGATAATCATTATCATGTAATTATTTTTTTCTATTTTTAATATTTTTATATCATGTAATTATTTTTTTCTATTTTATATTTATTTAAAAATTTATTATTAAAATTATCAAAATAACTCAAGGATCCCTCCCTCAAAAAAATTAGCTAATACCTGACTTTAGAGTGAATCAGGGCTGGCAAAATAAGTTGTGGTTCGTGACTCGTTCAGATCAATTCACTATTGGTTTGTTCGTTATTGGACCGAGTCGTTAATAAACCGATTCGTTAAGTTAATGAATCGAGTTTGAGCTTAGATCTGCTCGGCTCATTAGATTCATTTTGATTCATTAAACTATTAATATTAATTATTTATATATTTTTATTATAAACTTTTAGTATTTATAATATAATATGTACTTAAATTATTAAATTATGTGAAATATTTTGTCATTAGTTATTTTAATAGTTTTTATATAAAATATTATTTAATTTAATGAGATTTAACGAACCGGTCATTTAGGTTGTTAATTTAACAAGCGGATCACAAATTTTGAGAGAACTAATTCAACTCAACTCGTAAAATGAGCCGAGCACGAGACTCGTTTACAGCGCTAAATTCGTTAGTGAATGAGAGATGAAAAGGACTCGACCGAAGAAAGTAGTAATAAGAATAGACGAACAGCTGGCTGCTTCTTGATTTGTGGAGCAGCAATTTATAGACAACTGAGGAAAGGAGCTAGTACTATAAATAAACGAATAGGTTAGTAAAGATTAAAAGTAAAAAAATGAAAGAATGCACTTTTAGTTGGGACCCGGATCCACTGTCGCGCGACACGGTGCGGCGTATCATTTGATCCGTTCGATCATCTCGAGATTCGAGTTAATATTTTAAGATTTGAGTTAGCACGAATCTCAAAGTGATCGAACAAAATAAATTCTGCACCGCACCGCACCGTGCCGCGCAATAGCAGATCTGGTTGCCTTTTAGTTGATGGGGTACTATAAAATTTATTGTCCTGACGTCCGATGGAGACAGACATCAGAGATTGATGTGGAGAGAGAGAGAGAATTGCCAGCACTTTCATTCACTAATTAACGAACGCTATCATTTATTTTATTTCCAATCATTAGTTTAGTTGTCAGCCTGTGATTGGCTAGTTCCACTATGGAAGTATAAAATAAAACAGTACAAACCTCAGATCAAGCTTGTTAGTGTACAACTGCATTCACCCCTCCCCTTCTTTAAACGATACCACACCATCTCGCCGGGTGTCAGTGGACCAGTAAAATCATGACACGTAGGCTTCTCGCCTCTCACCTCCGCAACCTGTTAAACCCAGCCACTACACCCAACCCAAAACCCTTCTCTTTTCGTGCTTCTCAACAAAACCCCTTCTGTCAAAGCCGCTTCCTGTCATGGCAGTTGAAACCAAACCGAAGCCTCTACTTCTCTACTTACAAGCCCTCAGAGCTCCTGTTCTCTGCTCAATCAAGGTACATTGTGCAGATGGGGAGGCTTCTGACGCGTGGGGCCTGGTCGCGTTGCTTCTCGTTTCAACGGCAGGGTGGTATCGGGCAGAGACCCGGGCACAAATTCTGGCATGAACAAACAAGGTTTAATGTTCAAAAACAACTTTCAAATATCAATTTCTTTTCTTAATTATAGGCTTGAAAGTGTTGAAGCCCGAATTTATTTTTGCCTGGGCTTTGCTAAAATATGGGCTTAAGCTTGTCTTCAGTTACATCTCCACTTAATAAATCTCATTATAATATTTCTCCAATATTTTATCATTATCTACGTCTCCACAGATAAATTAGTGAGTAAATCAATTAGACGAAACAGGTGCAAAATTGTTGTGTTAAAATATATTGCAATTTCTTAAATCCCACTCCCAATTTTGAATCACTAGTAATTTCATTCTAGCCGAATATATAGACAAATTATTCATAATATTGCATAGGTATTTTGAGAATTAATACTCAAAAAGCGTGCCCAACTCTAAAATATGATTTTGGTAAATCCAACTCAGGAAAAAAGATTTGGCAATACGTGCCCAGCTCTGGGGTAGGAATTAGCGGTAGCATGCACGTCAAACTGTGGAAATGCTCTTGCCAGTGATGAGTGTCAGCTCTCTCTTTTTTTCACAACAGTTGTCAGAGAATTTACTCTGGGTATGGGTATGGGGTTGCCAAATGCCAATCATATCCATCATACATGTAAAATTTCATCATAATTTCCAAAATAGAAAAGCATCATCTGATTATATGCATTTTGTTCATCAAAAAGGAAGATACATATGTAGAATCATATTTTGTTGCTTACTTCAATATGGTTACTAAAATTTTTATCATGTTGCAGCTTTTTTCTCTTGGAATTTGGATTAGGCTAACAAGATTACAGGATTGTTTTAAAAGTTGCTTATCCCTGTATATTTCACCCTTTTACAGTTTGTTGTTTCCTGTTTTATAGGTCATATGGGATATTCACCCCTGACAGAATGGTTTCATTCCTAATAGGAGCAAATGTTGCAGTTCACATCCTATGGAGGATTGCAGATCGATCTTTCATGAAGAAGCATTTTATGGTTTCCATATTTCAAATATATCCTTGATTTTCTTTTTTTCCCCTAGATTGATTGTTTGTCAGTATATCTTTTGTGAATGCACAGATTTCATTGGAGAACTTTAAGAATGGACGGTTGTACACAGTAATTACATCTGCCTTTAGCCATTCTGATCTCGTCCATCTCATCATGAATGTGTTGGTTCTTTTATCCTTTGCTCATCCTGTAAGACAATCCCACTCTCTCAATGCATACATATCAAATCATGACTTGAAATAACATAAAAAATGTAGATGAGTCCTGCCTCTGTAAACTATCATGACAAATTACAGTACCTGTGTAAAAATGCCAAAGACTATGATACTGCCATGGTCCCAAATATTCTGACATCCACTGTTTACAAGCTTTTATTAACAATTCTCTGCTAATAGAAAATTCCACTCTAAATTGGCACAATGCAGAAGGCCGAGTATAAACTTTACTGTTAAAGGCTAATGAATCCTACGAAATTTGTGATATTTGCTGAACTTATTATGTTCGCATTCAAAAGATACAATTTCTTAAAGTTTTCCTTTTTCAGATTGCATTTTATTTTGGGCCACAATTCCTGCTGAAGCTGTACCTAGGAGGCGCCTTTGGTGGCTCCATTTTCTTCTGGGTGAAACATGCCTTTCTAGATCCTTATTGGGTAATTTCTACTTGAAAAGAAAGTTTATGATTAGCAGGAATTGACATTATGCGTAATATGAATAGCAATTCAGATTTGTCATTTGAAACTTGGATTTATAGTTATGCTGCAGTATAATTAATGAGAATCAGCCTTAAGTGTAGCGACAAAGGCAATATTTCCACTGAAAAACATCATAGGTTCAAATCTCTCATTTAGAACTTGAATTTTGTTATTTTTTAGTAATGCTGCAATATAATTAGTGAGAACCAGCCTTAATCCTAGTGACAAAGACAACATTCCTAGTGCAAGATGTCATAGTTTCGAATCTTGGATGGAAAATTCTTTATGAATATTTAAAGTTGAGTGATTTAGCTCCCATATTTATCTCAAAAAACAATCCAAAGCTATAAATTTGATTACTTTTACTGTTAATCTACATTTGCCTACATAATAAGCTTGCTTTTTCAGATTGCACAGAAATAATAAAAAAAATTAAGATTGCTTATTTGCTATTGGACAAGCTTGTGCAAGTTTTAGTTACCATAATTGTTTTTTGCTTCCAGGGTTATGGAATGCGGGATGCTGCAGGACAGGTATGTAACATTGGCGCTTTGCTGAATTTAAAACTCCAGCAGAGATGGCTAAAACCTCAGTACAATATTTCTTTAACCTAAGCTCACTAGATATGATGAGTTGATGATATGTTTTCTTAAATAATCCTAGGGTGCATCTGCTGCAGTAAATGCCATGATTTTGCTCTGTTTGTTTCTCCCTGAGAATTTGATTCATGTTTGTCGTCTCATTCCTATATCTGGCGCTACTTTGGTAAGCTCAAAGAGAAAATTATTTCTGTGTGCATGCACGTGGTTTTTTCTTTCTTTCTTGTACTGAGTAGGTTGGGGTGCAGGGGTGGGGGATTCCATGCGGCAGGTGTATGCATGTGTAGATGCTTCTTATTTTTCAATTGCAAAAGCTGTTTGAATATATTAAGGCTTTTGTAACATCATTTGGCAATGATCGTTAGTTTCTAAAATAAAACTTAAGAGAGATCATTTTTGCCTGGTAAAGAAGTGTTGCATTGTTGGAATATTGTACCCTTTCTGATACAAAATGACTTTCTTTTATCCAACTATGTTACCGTTTTTATCCAAATGCACATTTATTTTAGTTTTATAGATGGTATTCATCCTTTTATTGATACTTTGCCTAATCATCTGTTCTTAGACAAAATAAATAAAAATTATGACGCATTTTCTAATTATGGGATTTTATAATTACAGGGTATTCTTTTGTTAGCCGCTGATCAGTGGGCAGTTTACAAGGTTTGTCCAGTTCTGTCAGTATATCTATACATTTTTCAGAAAATTATATAAAAATGACAAATAAAATTAAATTGATATTTAAAAAAATTGTTAGATTGGTGTAAACAGTGATTTCCATTAAGATGTTGGCATTTCAACTCCTAAACTTAGCATTTTTGTTCAATTGCTAAGCATGAAATTGGAACTCCCAAGCCACATGTAGTTGCATGTTGGATTCCAAATATATGAATTGGTTATTGAGCTGATCCATTGGCAACGAGAAATTGGGAGCAATTCAATCATTTTTTTTCTCAGCTTGGCTTTTGTGTTAACAAAAGGGTTGAAGCTGCAATTAACACTGACATACTAGGTGTATTTGTGAGTACTGTAAAAAACCTTGTGCCACAAGCCCATAAAAATTTCTAATCCATGAAGACAATGTCATTAATGGAATGTTTACTAAATTATTATGCAGAGAAAGGGCAAATTATCACGTGCTGCTCATTTAGGAGGTGCCTTAGTTGGGATCCTTGTTTCTGCTCGAATCAGGAGGCAGTTCTAATAAAATTATAAGAGTGATAGTATGGTTTGAGTCTCTCTCTTCGTCAGTCTCTTATTTTATTCTATATTATTTAGCTTCTTTCCTTTCAACTTGTCAGTAAAGCAGTGTACTGAGACCGTGAGGTCCATTGCTAACAGGGATGTAAAATTTGTATTTTATTTGTAGCAAGAACTTTTTTCATTTCATAATCTTGGAGATTAATTTGTAGTAATTGCTAGTTACTCACATTTTTATTGGCTTTCTGGAAGAAAACGGAAGCCGGTCAATAGAAGTTCACATTTCTTCAAGGAAAAAAAAAGAAAGGTAAAGAAGTATATCTGTTTCTAAACTGCTCCAGAGGCTCGGTTGATTACTAATTATCGAGTGATGTAATCTAATAGTTTCCATTATCCTTTCTTAATTTTAAGCTTCTGCGCTAAATTTGTGCGGTTGTGCCAATTGGAGCACTTGTTGAGGGGCATAGTCATCAAAAACTGATATTGATTAATTAGGAATAATAAAAAATAGATGTTCCCAGATTAATTACATATTTATTAACAAATTTGAGACTTTGAGCTTGGTAGTGATATGTATTATTTATACATAGGACGTAAGCTTATATTGATATCTGCATAGTTTTAGCGAACAATTTATTTAGTTGAATAAGAATCAACCTTCAGTCTTCAGTCTAATAATAAAGGACGTTTAAATTTTGAGTGGCTGGACTCATCTTTTATCTAAAAAGATTACTTAGCTGAATCACATGCGTGCGTCTGTCCTTTTTATATTCGTTGGACAACATTGCAGATATATTTATAATTTACTTCTATTTCCCAAATTATTACTGTATATATCTATCGAACCTCATAGTTCCAAACACAAAAAAGATGAAGTTGGATCGTTTGTGAAAGACTAAATTTAGGAGGCTAGCATTACTATGCCATATTTTTGTGTTATATTTACACTATCATTTTGGAGCACTTCGGTAATCGTACTGCAGCTGTATAACCCTCCACAGTTTTGTTGAGATACAATTCACACACTTTGACAGCATGACCTGTACCACATGCCATCCGAGCCTAAATACATCAACTGCTTGATAAGTTCCTGTTTGGGAACATTAAGCGAGATAAAAAAATCATGTTCCGTATATAATTTGGAAATAATTTGTTTCATGTAATATAAATAAAATATATTATTAAAAATATAAAATTTTATTTAAAATAATATATAATGTGTTTTTTCTGAATAATTCGTGAATAAAACGTTTTTTTTTGATAAAAAATACACATTGTATATTAAACTGACAAATTATTCATGAAATATCTAATTATGGATGAAAAATAAATTATTCACGAATAATTCGTGAATCATGTACGGCTTGACTGCCTCAACAATCAGCTTATACCGCGCAGCACCTTAGATAGGCTTTCCGTGCCACAGAAAATCCGGATATAAATGGAGCAAATAATGTTTTCTTTTTTTTTTTAGGGAGAGCAAATAATGAACCGTGACAACCGTCCCATGGTGGATTACATGTTATGAAACACCTGACGGTACAAATTTCAATGTCATTCTCTTTCTTTATGAAAGTATCTTTTAATTTCTAAAAAAGAAAATTGGCGGCCCCACACCTGACAGTGCTGATACTGGGACCACTGGTACGAAGCAGAACATTAAAACAATTGTAATCTTGAACTTTCAGGTATGGAGAGGAACAATTACAAGCAATATTTTTTTTACTATATATTATGTTTTCGTTATAGCAGAAAATTACTCGAAACAAAATTTGCTCCACAATGAACAAAGAAATCCTACGTGCATTTCCTGAGATTACTAAAACTGTCAGCTTCACTTGATAACACAATTCCAAATATAGTTTCAACTTCATTTTAATAATAACATTGTTACTGATGTATTATAATAAAAATCTGTCTGAGAAACCCTCACATAAAAAGAACGGCCACAGATTATTGACGCAAAGCAAGACTCTTCATTATTAATGGTTTAATACCAAAGAGGTTCGGCTCCAAAGTTTAATTTCCAAACAACAGCCAATACCAGGACCACAGACCTGAAATAAATGTCAGAAAATCCCCTGGGAAAGACTTGACTCAAAAATTTAATAGGCACGTCGCACAATGAAATATCTAATATCTCATTCCAAGAGACTTTTTTTCGCAGCCTACCCTGGTATATATATGAAAAATAAAACACCATCATTTAATAGCCAGGTCGCACAATTAAAAATCTAACCTTTTTTTTTTTGGAAAACTTGACAGAGGCTGCAAAAAAAAAATCTAACATCTCATTCCAACAAATAACCAAAGCATTGATCATCAGCTAGCTTCAAGGAGCTTAACTTTGATTTTATTAGCTGATATGATTTCTCATACCAGTGTCAGAGTATCTGGTACCAATAATACAAATGATGGAAGTTGGTACCTTGTGAATAAGGGTAGGGTCGTGCTATCAGGTCTCACATAGATCTGTGAAAGATGGGTCTGGTATGTATGCTCTTTTAGCTGTGTCAAAATTATAGGTAAGATCCTATTAAAACAGCAATCAGTACCAGTACAGTGCTTATGGGACAAGAATGGTAGATCATCAGCAAAAGACCACACCAAGACAACTATTATTTATTTACATATAGCAAACAATTTAGTGTAGCCATGATATAAAGCTAGTTCCTTGCTGATTGTGACCACCCAGAAGTTGGAGACTACCAGCGGAAGTGTGGAATTTCAGGCTCAAGTCATTAAAGCACGTGTCTGGAACCAGATACAGTTGCATTACCGGTGAGCGGTGATAATCATTGCATGCACATTGCAAAGCAGTGTTAAATTTCTGCTCTGTACAAATCAGCATAACCTATCATACAGATACCCAGAATTGAAAAGCACAAGGGACTAGAATAAATGGAATCATAATGTGAAAAGTTAGTCCTTTGTGCACTCAAGATGACATTTCTTGATCAAGTCCATTGAGAAGGTCCAACAAATGCAAGACACACAAAAAAAATGAACACACTATTATTAATTGGACATTTCACAACTAATATAAAAAAGATATCCTAACCTTCTTCAGAATCAGAAGTTTCTAATGTACAGCTGAAATGAACTCAACCAAAGCAAACCTTGATTATGCCTACCTACCGTTAGAAAAACAAATAATGACACTAAAAATCTCTACTCTTCCTAGAAGTCAATGAACAAGACAGTGTACACACAAGGCCCGTATTTGATGCTAATAAGTTCCTTACAAAGGTCTAAGATTTCCCAACCCATCAAGCAGGGCATGAAGCAACTTCTGTATTTTACAACTGAGTGAGGTCTTGTGGATTATCCATCGACTCCTTCAAGATCATCCCAGCCCTTCTTTTCTTCTCATCTCTATCATCTTCCCTAAAAATCAATTTCTCTCTCTTATCATCTAAAGCTAAATGTAATGCAATTGATTTCTTATTAACCCCAAGCTTGAAATGCACAACTGGCCTCTTAACAGCTATATAATTCTTTCCATCTGGATCTGCGCCCATATCTGGATCAATATCCATGCTGTTAGCAGCCTCAATTATTGGCCCAAATGCCTCTAATACAGATTTCCTCTTTAATGAACCAGCATCAGCCTCAACTGGCGGGGCAATCTCTGATACCACCGGTGGGGCAATCTCTGATTCCACCGGTGGGGCAATCTCTGATACCTCCTTAGCTCCATGAGGTAAAGGAGGCACAAGAAATGGGTTTTCTCCCACTACCTGTTTACCCTTGTCAACAGCATTACTACTGGTACCAGCACTGATGGGTACAAACCCACTAATTCCAGTGCCAAAAATACACTTTTGCAAACTAAGTAAAGATTTCTCTGCCTTTCTTCTTTGCCTGACTTGTTCGACCTTATCCTCCCGTGGGTCACGATTTCTCTGAGTTTCTGGCCAAACATCTGTGTGCATATATGTATGCGGAGCCGGGTATGCAGGTAACCAACCCGGTATATGCTTCTTCCCTATTAATTCCTCCCCAATTTGATTGATAGTCACGGTCCTCTTTGGTACCCGGAAAATTGGGAATTTAGGTACAAATTGAGCAAATGGTACCGGATCCTCAGCATCAACAAATCTTTTCAGCTCCATCAAAACACCTGAGTCAGCAAAGCAATTCTCTGAACTCGCCTGGGAAAAACTCAAATCCTCTAAACCTTGAACTAAGTCAAACAGATTGGCGCTTGTTCTACCAGCTAAATTAGCACAAGAACTTGTAGCTTTACCTAAAGTGAGAATATAACGAATCGTCAGATCAGAGAGTGTATCAATTGCTGACTTGCGGGATCCATCATATCCAGTGGCCTGAAGGATCTGAGCAACTGATGCCTTTGCAATAGCTCGACCAAACTCATCAGGCCCATTTGAAGGGGCCAAATGAGCAGAGGTAGAAGAACATTGAATTGAGGCGCTCGTTCTAGGGTTTTTGTACGGACCAAGATCCTCTTCACCTCCATCGCTCATATTCAGTTCATTGCACCGAATCAAATAGAAACCGAGAGAAATTACTAATAATCAAGCTCTCCTTCAGGGAAAAATATATAGTCGAGCTTGATTTGAGCGGGCATAGGAGGACGACGACGAACCTAGGGTTTGCAGAAGTTAGGTTTTTTTCATGACCGTTGGGGGATTTTGAAACGCAAAATTGGAGGGGAGGAAAACGAAAGAGGAGAGAAAAAAAACTAAAATGGAGAAGATGGAAGGATCGATCGAGGAGAGAGATAGGTAAGAAGTGATGTAGGGGGAATAAAGAGAGGTCGGGGTTGATTTTATAGAGACGAAGGAGACTCAGGGGCAGAGTCGAAGTCGATTATTGATCGATCGAGTCGTGTTTCTACGGGTACCCCACATTTGACCCCCAAAGAATGTGCCTTTGCCCCTTGACCTTTGGTCAAGCCAAAGCTTTGGACTCTTTTGTTAGCGCTGGGGCCCCAGAAGTCATTTCACATTGTTAATTCATTCAAAAAAAAATCATTCTGTCGGGATATATTGACTGGAGCAAGCTTGCTCACTATCATCACATATCACATGATAATAATAATTAATTCAGCTTAGAAAATGCGTTTGCCAAATCAACAAATCAACAAATCAACAAATAACTTTAAAGAGTGGTAATTTTAGAAGAATGATATAATAGTATATTTTTAAAAGAGTGATATTTTTAACTATTCAGAACAGCAAAAATATTGTTTAATAGCTATTAATCAGAATAGTTAAAATATAAATAATTATGATACTAACAATGATGATGATGATGATGATAATAATAATAGTAATAGTAATAATAATAATGTTAATATAATAATAATAATGATGATCATAATCCATAATCATAATAAATAATAATATTCATAGTTGTAATCATAATAATATAATAGAAATATAAACATAATCATAATATAATAATAATATAACAAAAATTATAATTATAATCATAATCATAATAATAATAATAATAAATAATCATAATTCTAACAATATAATCATAATATAATAATACAATACAACATAATAAAATAATAATCATAATCATGATAATAATAATAATAATAATAATAATAATCATAGTGGTAATCATAATAATATAATAATATAATAAGACAAATTATAATCATAATCATAATAAAATAATAATAATAAATAATTATAATCATAATAATATAATTATAATATAATTATAATCATAATATAATATAATAAGAATAATAATAAATATTTATAATCATAATAATATAATTATAATATAATCATAGCTATAATAGTAATAATATAATATAATAATAATAAATAATAATAATCATAATAATATAATATAATAATAATAAAATTATAATCATAATCATAATAATATAATATAATAATAATAATAAATAATCATAATCATAATAATATAATTATAATCATAATCATATTCATAATCATACTATAATAATAATAATAATAAATAATTATAATCATAATAATATAATTATAATATAATCATAGCTATAATTATAATAATAATAATAATAATAATCATAGTCATAATTATAATAATATAATCATAATCATAATAGAATAATATAATAATAATAAAATTATAATCATAATAATAATAATAAATAATAATAAAATTAATCATATAATAATAATATTAACAGTGATGTTAATATAATAATAACAATAATTATAATAATAATATAATAATAATAAATAATCATCATAATATTAATATAATAATAAATCATAATAATAATATAATAATATATCATAATATAGTTATAATCATAATATAATAATATAATACAACATAATCAAACAATAATCGCTATTCCGATGAGAGCTAATCTGGTATACCATTTATAACTTGGTATACCGGATTAGCACTCTTCTACTTAGTTTAAAATTCGTTTGGCAAATTAATTCGTCAAAATAGCTATTTTATTTTAATTTTTTGCTATTCCACGAGTGTCAAACAAAACCTAAGCAAACTGTTAAAGATTTTTCTTTAATGAGCTGTTAGAGTGTTCAAATAAAATTCAGTCTCCAGAAAATAAAGGACAAAACTTCTGTTTTTATCCTCTCTTCCCGCGCATGATATAAACTAAAACAGTAAAATTTGTAGTGGGGTCAAACTATCTTCCTGCGTCGAAGTAAGACAAACCACAAAGGTATCTAGTTAATATAAAGATATGCCTAAATGTACATTGTTTTTTAATTGTTATTTTCCAAGTATCTTTAGTTTCCTAGCTGTTAAAGAAGGTATCTTTCGAAGTACATGAAATTTCATAAAAAATAACGTGGTATTTGTCGAAAGAAAAAAATATACGAGTATATGTTTTGAGCCAAATGTATATTCTTATTAATTTTGGATCATAAGAATAACTACTGATATAATTCTTCAGGAGAAGGAACAGTAGAAAAACAAAATCCTACCTTACGGCTTATATAAGATTCTCTATGGAAACAAAAAGAATGAATAGAGATAAATAAGTTGTGTTTATATAATGTTGGAGGCCGAATCATCCAATATTTTTCATTTGAAATTTGAATTGTAATATTTTTTTGAGGAAAATCAATTTGTAATATTTAAAAATGAGAGTGTAATCTTTATCTCAAACAAAGACAACAAAGTTGGAAAGTAGTTTGATCATGCGATTTATAAAACACCTAGAATCTGGTTTTACCACTGAAAATTGAAAAGCTGCAGAGAAGGATGAAGTCGTTGTATCAACAAAAATACTAGGAAACGAGACGGTATGCTCCAGGAGAGCCCAAAATTACTACAGATGACATGAGCTATTTTGACAAAGAAACAGCACATATCAGCTACAGGAAGTAGTATACAACACTCGGGAAACTGGGATGTCCAGACAATAAAATCAAACAAAATTTTCTCATCTTCTTTTCTCACCAAGAACTAGTAACAAAAATCCGCACTTCACCCATTTTTATGTAATAAAATTAGTACCGTTCAGCGAGCCTAGCACTGACAGCTCTTAGCTTAGAGTACACCTTTCCTGCAGGAGAACCCAAAATAAGGCTACACAGAGAATCCCGTGCCACTTTGATGTTAACAAAAGATCCCAAAATATGAATCTTGGTATCAGCAATGACAATACGGGTACGGGTCGAGTTCTCTATTGCAAATTTGGTCTTCCCACCTTTACCCGATAGACGCCCAATAGCTCGTGAAAGGTGTTCTCCTCTCAAGGTTTTAACATCTTTAATTTCGAAGGAGTCGACATAGAGGTCATCTAGACGAAGCAATGCAAGCGCATCACATATGTCAAAGCCAAGCATGAAGGCATGCACAAAATCGGCACACTTCTGGAGATGGCTGACATCTGGAGTGTCTTGTCTTGTTTTAAGTTCTACTCGCCTAGCCTGAAAAGGATTAAAAATTTCATGTGAGCGCTATAGTTTCAAAAAAAAAATTCAGAGAAGCTCTGTTCTGATGAGTGATGCATGAAACAGCCCAACAATTGTTCTAATGCAAAGCATCAACCTACTATGATGATGCTCTAAAACCAAATAATTTGAAATGCTCAGAAAATTGTTCTAACATCAACCATCAGCCAAATGGTATGACCAAAAATTATTATCTAAATAATCATTCTTGTTGATTATTAGGGACATACAAAACATTTTATGAGGCTCCAAAATGAAAAGCACTTTTCCTAATAAATAGGCACTTAATGCATAGAGGGCTTGGTTAGGAAAGAAATCTAAGAATGAAATTGCTTATACAAGTTCCGAAAGCCAAATGATCTGAAAGGAGTAAAAGGACGACACCTCAACTTTGCAATTAATCACAATTCAAATCGTTCATTAGAAACTTAACAATTTATATGAAACTCTACTTGTTTTCTATGGTCGTATTTCATTTATAATGGACAGGGTCCCCCGGAGAAATTAAGAAATAAATTTGCTCATCTCTAGGAATTGAGATTAACAAAAGATTTTATAAATCATAGTTTGTCAAACCTTGAGATTCATCCTTATGTCGACCTTCATCTGCTCGTAAATCGGAGTATAAATCTCCATCCAATTCCTCTTCAATGGAGAAAATCGGTGCGGAGGCACCGGTATCTTGCGAAACTGGACCTTTCCATCTGACATCTCGTGCGGCTTCAACGCCTGAAACAGAGGTTTCGGCGGCGCCGCCGAGGGCGCGACGACGGTGGATGGAGGAGCACCGGTCTTCATCGAATCGGACGAGGATGAAATCTCCATTGTTGATTGAATTTGGCACGAGTAGAAGAGATGGTATCCGCTAGGTTTTCCTCTTTGAGTTGCGGCGGCGAGAAAGAGAGTTCTTTCTAGGGTTTTGCTTTGGAGGGGAGATAAATCTTTATGAAAACCCTGGGAGTAAATGTAAGACGTACTATATGTGTACCAAGATATATGCTTGTCAATTGTCATCAAACGAAAAAATAAATAAAAAGAGGAGAATCCAAAAAAATATAAAATTCCACGGCACTCCTCTCATTATTAAGTATTAAAATTAGTGTCAGTGATTCGCTATAAAAATAAAATGGAAAATTTTAATTTAAATGTTGAATTTTTAGTACAAACCTAACAAACAAGATTTGATAACTAAGAGGCAGACGGGTATCTTGTATTCTTATTACATTCAATCTACATTTTATTCATTGATTTAGGACAATCAAAGGTCCATGTTCTAACCAAATTACAATCATCTGATAACATTAAAATAGACCATCCAAAAACTTTTGTTTACTGCATACAAAAATCACCTAAAAGCAATTGATCAGAATATATTTTTTCCTTCTCCATTTATTAAGATTTATACACTTTTATGAGAGCATCAGCATCCCTATAATTATCAATTGAATTTATAAGTTGACGTGTCATTTTGAATATATAATAACTTCCAATGAAAAAAAACTAAAGCACCGCTGACAATGTCAAATGACATGTTCGTAATATTTTTCAGCGCGAAACAATACATGGCCTATCAAAATTTGACAATTATCTAATTTGTATAATTCATGCATCCTTGAAAGTAAATTGACGATTGTCAAATAAAATTCATAATCAAATTTGGGATTGCAATACACATGCTCTTATCACTCACTGAAAATTATAAAACGTTATAATGATTTATTGAACCGTTATAATGTTTCAGCCAACCATTATAACGATTTATAAACCGTTATAACGGTTCAGTAAATCGTTATAATGGTTCATAAATCGTGCAACGGGTACGCGGGTGCGAGGGTGCAGGTACGCAGGTATGAGGGTACGGATACACGGGCGCGGGTACGCGAGCGGCGGGTAAACGGATACAGATACAATGGGGTTTTTTCAAAAAAAAACTAACTGATTCTTCGCAAAACCGTACCCGTCTACAAGTCCGAGCACCGCGGATACCGATATGAATACACAGGTACGGATTGTACCGCGGGCTTTTAGCAAACCTCTACCCTTTGTTCTTGGTTTCTTTCCTTCCATTACCGCCGTAAAACCCAAATCCCCTTTCTCTGTCCAAAAACCCTCACTAACAAATTTTCCTACTCCAGTTCACTCACTGAAGTGGAAATGAGCCATCTAATGTGTCGGATCATGCGAGCGCGGGCTCTCTCTCGCCTCCTTTCTGCTAACCCTCGCAGCGCCAGAGCCTTCTCCGACACCACCGCAAAAGATCCGGCCTCGGCGGCGGCGCTAGGTGGAGCATCCTCCGAAGCTAATGCCTCTGGTGAGAAGAAGATTGAAGCTGAGCCTCCTCTACTGGAGGAATCGACTGGAGAGAAGAAGCCTTTCGGATGGTTCAAGCTTGGGGCGTTCACGGCTTTGACTGGAGCTGCTGCTGCCGTCGGTTACTATTCATATGGTTCTTCTCTATCTCCTCTGGACTTCATTCTTTTTAAACTGGAACTGTGCTGGTTACTGATCAAGATTCCTTTTTAATGGATATAATTCGTATCAGTAGTACCTAATTTTGCGTTTATAAGTGCTGACATTAGCACAATGGAGATCGGACACGCTTCACTTATAAACCTTAATTTCACCAATTTGAACTCCCATCTATTCTTTGACCGTGCAATAATTTGTGTACGTTTCAGCTTATTCTCTGGACGAATTGGAGTTCATGACAAGAGATTTCAGGAAGAAAGCTGATTTTGCAGCAGAAAAATATTCCGAGTCAACCTCCTATGAGGTACAAATTTGTCATTCATTGTTAGCCGAGCTAGTACAGTATTGTACTGATGTTGAGGACCGTGGATTGTAGAGTCCTCGATGGGGAATGACTGACCTCTCACTCTTTTTACTAGTGGAATAAAATATCAGATTCTAACCTAAGCCCATTTATGTAGAAATTGAACGCAAGATAAACCGTACATTAACTCAAAGAGCTCAGTAGATAGTAGTTGAAAACTTGAAATTATCTGACCACTACATTCTGTGAGTTCTTTACTGTAGTATATCTGCATACTCTTTATCTCAGTGATAATATATTTTTCTTCCATGCAGAAGCCACTGGCCTTTCTCAAGACACAACTTTGGTCAGGTAAGTGTATCAAATCAGCATAATTTGCACATTTCAAATTGCATATTGCTGTAACAGAATAAAGGTAACATTATTTATTTTAAAAAACTTGTCAGTACTTCTGATAGTAAGATATGGTTTTCCTCATTTTGTTTCCAGCTGTAGTTACTCCAATTGAATTTTATCTAAAGACGAGAGCTAAAATAGTGGAGGAAGTTAAGGTTTGTGTCCTGCCCCTTGTAGTTATATTTTGAGTGCATATATGTGCACACATGCGTGCGTTCTTTTTGAGCATCTTTAATAAGTGTAACCATTGTTCTTGTTTTTTTTTTTGCTAGGGCTTTACGGAACCCTTATCAGAGAAGCTTCTTCCAGATTTACACCTGCAGGAACAACATGTTTTCACACTTGTTCTCGATCTACAAGAGACCCTTATTTACTCTGATTGGAAGGTTCTCTCTCTCTCTCTCTCTCTCTCTCTCTCTCTCTCTCTCTCTCACACACGCACACACACACACACACACACACACATAAACACAAGACTTACTTTGTTTCTATCTAGATTCATTTACATGACAAATGGTATTTATTTTAGCGTGAGAGAGGATGGAGGACATTCAAAAGGCCTGGATTGGAAGCATTTTTGGAGCACCTTGCAAAATTTTATGAGATTGTTGTGTACTCTGATCAATTGCCCATGGTAAATTTTTTGAAGTAGTGTACTTATTCCTAACCATTTTAAACTATCAGTTAATAGGTGTTGTATCTTCTCATAGTTTGTTGATCCAGTAATAGATCGGATGGACCAAAAGGGCTGCATTAGATATAGACTTTCAAGGCCAGCAACCAAGTACATTGATGGAAAACATTATCGGGTATGTCCAAATACATAAACCTTTTTATTGATTGAAATTTCTGTTCTTTTCTAAAAATCTATCAAATGTCACTCAGAAAACTGCAGTGTTGTTAGAACTTAAATTTCCATATGGAAGAGGAAGTTTCAGCTCTTTTTTTTTTCTGGGGGGGGGGGGGCGTCTTATGTATGGAGGGATCTTATATACGTATCAAAATGCTTTTGTTCTGTCTGCGCTGATATTACATATCCCTCTAATAAATACTGCTCTGACTTTGTCCCCAGAAGTCTCTTCCTAAAGCAGAAAAATCTTTCAAAAATATCATTTTGGAGATGTATTTCTTTCAAAAGATGTGTTGCAACTTTTTCTTGTGTATTTTATAGGATTTATCAAAGCTGAACAGAGACCCTTCTAGGATATTATATATAAGTGGACATGCCCTTGAATCATGCCTCCAGCCTGAAAATGTTGTACAGATCAAGCCTTGGAAGATGGATAATAATCTCGACACAGAACTCTTGGATTTGCTTCCATTTCTAGAATGTAAATAGCTTCCATCTCTTTAATGGTTGCCGTTTTGGGCCAGTTTATCCCAGTTCCCAGTAGCAGATCTGCCGGGCTAACAAAAATGAAAATACCAGCCTGCAATTATGTCAACTATTGGAATGCCAATTTATTTCAGTATGCTTTCTTGTCACTTCTTTTGCATGTTGTACTTCTGTTACTGAGTTTTAACTAATTTTATTGACGCAAGACAGGTCCAAAATGCTTTAAGAGTAAACATTTATACTTGCTAGTACTTACTGATTGTAATTATGGCTCACTGGCTGGAGTTGCATTGTGTTGTCTGCTTCCATTTATTATTTCTTCAAAAGTTAATTGGTGCTTATGATAGCCATACATTAATATGTAATTACAGATGTAGCTCTACACAGACCACCAGATATAAGGGCTGTTCTTCAATCATACCAGGGCCATGATATCCCCAAAGAGTTTATTGAGCGATCAAAGGAACATCAGAGGTGCATATTATTTTTTTCATCCATAAAGATGTACCATATATCTTCCCTCTAGTAAGCCATAAGATAATGATAGAACCTGAACTAACATGGACAGATAGAAGATAATTTGGTGAAAATAAATTACAATGGTGATAAAAAATACTGATAATTGTGTTAGATTTTGTTGCGTGAGGTCTTTAGCGGACCACTTACCGCTGCTGTAATTAGTGCATGCCTTCGTAGTGAGTCTGCAATGTGCATGTTAGGGATATATTTGCACATTGTAATTCCATGTCATAATCATTTGTTATTAAAATTTATCTAAATATTGAAATTTCTCTTTTCAATAGTTTTGATTAAAAAAATGTTTTTTTTATTGTTCCGGTTTTACGAAGACGCGTGCAAGGTCAGAAGAAACAAGGCTGGTTGGGCAAGTGGTAATTTGCATTACCGACCCTTGTGAAAATGCATTTATTCATTGTAACACTTTGTGAGAGTGGAAATGTTGTTCAACATCATAATCAACAGTTGCGGAAGGGCTCCTTGTTTGGATTATTTTTTTAAAAGATTTAACAAATCCATCAAAATGTGTACTTAAGAGATGCAATTTTTCACTGATGGTTATCAAAATAAGTTTTATCTTTTTGCAATTTTTGACAGCTTAAATTTCGTAGAAATTTTCCTAGCGTTATTAATAAACTCTTAACGTGTACCTACTCATTCAATGATCCTATTTATGAAAAGCGTGCTGTTTAGAGGAAATTCTGGATGAAATTCTAGCTCTATATCTTTTGGCTTCGGTATAAAAGCTGATAATATTTGGATTTACAGCATAGCTCGACTGTTTTCTTCTTCTTTTTTGGTTATTTATGTGCATGTTTTGTCTGGGTGGTTTTTGGTTTCCTTGCCGATTGTTATACTAGTTGCTTTTTTTCATTGCATAATTAGATTGGTAGAATGTCTAAACTGCCTGTATTTGATATACAGTGATGATCGATTGTTTCTTGCAACACAAACCTTTACTTTGAAAAGTAATCCCCGTGGTCTCAGCAACACAAACCTTTACCTTGATTAGTGTTTTGTTGATTTTTTTTATTTTAGCCGTGTAACAGGGTTTGCTATATTACATTACATACAGGTGGTTGAATTTACAGAGTTTACATTTGATTTGCACGAATCTTGATTCGATCAAACAAACGAAGATTCCGCACGCAGCTGATCTAATTCCGATATGTTGAGCCCTATTTTCATTTGTACTAATAACCCGGCACAAACAGCAACAAAAAAAAAATCTTTAATCTCAAATAAATTGAAGAATAACAAAAAATCTTTAATCTGAAATAAATTGAAGAATAAATTGGACTAGACTATTAAATAAAATCCAATCTATGATTCCCAATCCAATTTACATTTTACATTTTATTTTTTATTTTTGTTCGCAGGTGGTTTTCTCCCATGGCAATCATGGAAAAGATTCTTCTCTGGTGAAGCTTACGGAATTAAAAAGCGACCATTGGTTTTGTACAAATGTAATGTAATAATAGAAACAGTAGTATCTAATCTAGCGTCCAGACACAGTAGTATCAGTAATCAGTTGTCAATTAAGACCACACAAGTGTTAACTAGCAAGAGTTAAAATTTTCTATACATTTTTATAGAAAAAAAAATAAACTTCTGTAGTTAAAAATTGTGTATTCTTAATTGACAAGTGATTAATTACAATTAACAAATACTTATCGGAACACGAGCTGCACAAATAGGTGTCTGGATGCATAACATTTTGTAATAGAAAGGATGTGCAACACTGCAACATTTTTTTCTATTGAACGATAAAGATGAGTAATATAATATTTAGGAACGCATTATAATTACGGATATCTTGTTTTATGATTACAGACGTTATATATTGCATTTGATGTAATTTCAAAATCAATATGTTATTAAACGCTTTGAAATATAGATATTCCTTTGATAATTAGAAGGCTTCAAATTGTGGCCATCTTAAAATAGGAACTTGAATTCTTGGAATTTGGACTGATACTTGTCTTGAAGTCATACCGATTTTGGATTGGTATTTTTTTTAATTTCTGTTAATTTAGTTTAGAAATAAAATAAAGTAGTTAAATGATTATATATTAAAGTAAAATGAAATAATTTAGTTATGTTATTTCATTATATATTTTTATTTATTTGATGATTTAAAAAATTATTATGTTATATTATTTAAAAGTTTTGTAAGAAGTTAATGTCAAAACATAAATAAGAAAAACTAAATTTCAAATCATAAATGAAGAAAATAAAGTACATATATAAACAACAGTCTCTAAAAAAATATACATCAACGCCTACGAAATATCCTCCTAATAAGAGACGGGTTGTATGTGTCTCTCGGCTGGATTTCACAATGAGGGCACTCGTGTCTTGCGTTGCCCGGTGCTTGTGTTCGGGCACTTGGGTGGATGGACCAGGAGTATCTAGTGGATTGAAGACGGTCCGGTCCGGGCCGGTTCGGTCCGGACCCGGACGGTCCACGGTCCCGCACGATCCACGGTCCACGGTCCCGCACGGTCCAAACGATCCGGTCCAAGGCGGTCCAAATTCGAAAAAACCGAACCCGTCCCACCGTTGGCCCCCGGGGGCCGGACCCCCACGGGACGGTCCGGTCCGGTCCACGGTCCGGTCCGGTCCAAATTTTTTTTTATAAATTGAAAAAAATAATAATTTATCATATTTTTTAATAATAATTTTTAACTAATTCGAATTATTATTTTTAATTGTTTAAAAATTTAATAGTACTAAAAAATTAAAACCGGAGAGACAAGTTAAGTAATTTTAACGTTTGGAACGTTTTTTGGCAATATTACAAATGTAATTATTTTTGGCAATATTTAACTAATAAAGACCATTTTTTAAAATGTGGAAATATTTCGTGCCCATTTTGTATTATATTATTTTTTATGGAAAAAGTTAAGTCCGAATAATTGAAAACGAGAATTACTGATTTATGGAGGATATATATGTTGATAAAAGCTTAATGAGTGGCTTGAATTAATCGTAGGAAACAAACTTTTGTGAAGCAATTAATTTTATGAAATTTTCATAAGACTACAGCCACCATAATTCTCACAAAAGAAACAAATAAAAGCATTAGCAAGAATATGTTTTTGTTTTGAATTATATAGCTTGGATAAATATTTTATTTATTTTGAGATAAAGATAGAGAGGGAACGAAACAATAACTTCAAATTTAACTTTAAAAATAAAATTACTTATTTTTTTATATTAGAAAAAATATGTGTCATCCACGAAGTCTATCTTAATTTTTAATATGATAAATTTTATACAATTAGCTAGTATATTTATTCCTTGTGCTTTATTCATTCTTCATGACTTTCATTATTTAATTAGTTTTATTTTGATGTTGAAAAAGAAATATAATTATCATGTGGAAAATAACTTCATATTCAACACAAATGCAGGATATGAAAGCTTTGATATTTATATTTCTCATATACGCATATTTAAAACTTTAAAAAATAAAAAAGCTATTTTGATCATATACTCTTTATTTCTACAAGAGATATATCTAACATTATATATATATCATACACTAAATAGCTAAATGTCTTCAATATATACGCCCTTTATAATATAATATAAATAGAAACTCAACATCTTTACTTCTTAAAATATTTTTGTGAAAGTAGCATTTATTTCTTAATAGAAAGGAGGAAATTAATGATGAAATCTATTACCGTTCACACTAGATCTGTAGTTTTTTTTATTGGAAAGATGATAGTCAAACTCTCAAATTTCATAATTATCCATAATGATCCCTATCCGAGTTTTAAATTCACGTCTTCCCACACTAGACCAGTAGTTTGAAAGAAAACATAATTGATAACAACACACTTTATAATTGTATTATCTAATTGCATACATGTGTTTTTCTTTTTTTTTTTAATACTATTTATAGAAGTATACTTTATTGTATTTTATAAATATATTCACCCATCAAATTGCTATATATAAAAGACCGAATCTCGTACTTTTACTTGGTTGATAAAATATTCAAAAGAGAAAAAGCAGCATGCATTTTACACTTTTATGTAGAAGACTAAATTAAAGCGCTTGAAAAATCAGACATGAAATATTTATAATAAATATGAATAAACATAATATATTTTATTATTAATATTAAAGCTCAAAATATATAAATTATATAAAATTAAAAATATAAATTATAACTCACAATTCTGAAGAGCAGACATCTTGAAGCAGAAAATAGAGGAAGTGGAAACTAGCGGAAATGAAAGTACTGATCTTTAGAGATTTTTCTTAGACATAATGATGAGTTAATTAGACATTTTTTTGCTCTACCTTTTTTTTTCTTTAGTGGACGGAATATTTATGAGTAAGTATCCAGAACTACAGAACTTGAACTCTTTTATAGAGACTGAGACAACCCCTAGGATCTAATACAACAGATATATGATTTTTTTCTTAAAAACACAGATACACCCTTCATATGCACCATTTAATTAATTATCTATAAATAAACATAATTCATAACTATTAGTAGTAGGACATACATTAAATATTATAATATTTAAATATTCTAACAAATTTTACATGTAAATACTAAGTATCAGTATACAAAATAATTTTCTAAATACAAAAAAAAAGAATTCTTACCTTTATAAATTGGAAATTTAGTTAAAACATCGATCATTATTTTTTGATCCCCAAGAGACATTATAATATATTATAATATGGTACAATATAGTTTGCAGACTTTTCCGAATGAAATTTCTTTATTTCATAAAACCTCTATCTCAATTTGGCGTTTCCTAATGTAAGTAATTAAGAGTAACATACAAAATATATATAGTATGGAACATGAACCGAACAACCCTCATTGGTCCCTTGCAACATGATCATGTATGGCATCATGATAATATGTGGGATTTCATGAGGGAACAGAGAACATTCCGAAATGTTCTTCATCGGCGGCCGGGATGGACATAGATCACACGTCAAATTAAAGTATGACAAGCAAAGCGCCACAGAAGATCTAAAAAAATTTGCAGCAAGGGGGCCGGGTGGGGGGGGTCCGGTCCGGTCCACGGTCCGGGACGGTCCGGTCCGGTCCACGGTCCACGGTCCGGTCCGGTCCGGTCCATGGGTTTGCACGGGACGGGTCGGCACGGTCCATTTTCGGGTTTAACGAGAACCGGCCCACCGTTGGACCGGACCAAGGCAAGGCACGGTCCGGTCCACGGTCACGGTCCGGTCCGGGACGGGTTGGACCGGACGGGTTTTTTCAATACTCTAGGAGTATCATACGACAACACGTGAGGAGCCTCATATTGGGTATCGAAGGTCCCAGCACCCGAATTGAAATCATCTGATCCATCAGCTAAGAGTACGATATGAAATCTCCCTGAAATAAGTCAAACTCATCAGTCGTCGGGCTCTAACAAGTTACACGTCACATCACAGTACGCGTCGGGTTAGATGCTTCTTGTATTGTGGTGTTTTTCCTTCTGTTGAATCTATTTTGTTGTGCGGATCTAACAAGTACCACGTCACATCATAGTACTATTAATGCTGAGATTCGGCCAGCTAGATCTAAACAGTCCCATTTTTTAAATGGTCATGTTGTTTCCTCAAAAAAAAAATTCATGCTGATTATAAACAACTGTTTGGGTTTAATAAACCGTTCATGAAAGCCTAATCATCATGTACGATCAAACTAAGTTATAACAAAATAAGTAGTTACTAGTGAATTTCGTCGGACAGAAAAGAACGATGCATCACGCATATACCTCATTAGAAGAGCATGAATTGTCAGTTTTAAATCCAAGGTGAGCGCCTCGAAATTTAAATAATAAAAAAATCCTTCGACATTAATTCATTGACCTACAAGTACGTATGTTACGTATGTTGAGAGTTTTAATGAAATAGAAATTTGATAGGTGGTTAACTGCTGCTTATCACAATCGAAGAACTCCGAATGCTTCATAAGAAATGATAACGGCTTCAAAGATCTATATTTAGCAAACAACAATGTAAGATATAAATCTATGTGCAGACATAAGAGACCCTTTCATTATTTGGTATTAAACATATACCAATAGCCCAAAAATTGGAAGTAATAGCATACTAAAAAGATAAGAATCACATAATAGCTCTTGAGGGTTTCGCATAAAACTGACATCCTCTGCGGCTCTTAGCTCAATCTCAAGAACCAGTGAGCCGCACAGTATCACTGCCTAGCTTCTTCACAAGAAAGCAACAATTTTTTTTTAATTCATTTCATCACTCATAAGGGTTTCTGAAATTCTTCAATAGCTCTGGTATGTCATAGCCTAGCATGTCATCTACCGCTTGAATCATTTTGGGTTTCAGCTTCTCAAATTTGTCTATGCTATAACCGCTCAATACATCTCTGAAGTGGTCGACATTTGGGAAGTCACCAGGTGGGAGATGGTGTTCCCTTTGAATCTGTTTATTAAAAGGTCCAAAATGCAATTCAACTGTCAGTGGGGAGCTCGGAAGGGAAAATAAAGTGTAGTGTACACTTTAAGTAGAAAATAAATGATCAGTATGGGATATGTGTTCAGGTAAATCAGAGGGCCCAAAACTGTAAATGTTCTGCAGTGCTCATGCAAGGGACAAATATGTCCCTAAAAAAATAGCTCTATAGTACACAGATAAAAATGATGTGATGGAACATCAATCTTCCACTAATATGCCGGTGTTCTCAGTAAAAGCCAGAATTGAAAGGCATATTACCTTTGCAAATTCACCTTCAAGGTTGTCAATGAGGCGTTGCTGAGCTTTAGCCTTGCCCATCATGGCCGGCATCTCCTTCTTAAGGTGACTCACTATGTATGCATGTATCTTTGCGGCTCTGGCACGCTTCAAAAACTCATTTATCTGCATTTTATTATTGCATTCCATTACGCATGAGAATGGTCATCAACAGACAGGCTTCACTTATAAACCTTAATTTCACCAATTTGAACTCCCATCTATTCTTTGACCGTGCAATAATTTGTGTACGTTTCAGCTTATTCTCTGGACGAATTGGAGTTCATGACAAGAGATTTCAGGAAGAAAGCTGATTTTGCAGCAGAAAAATATTCCGAGTCAACCTCCTATGAGGTACAAATTTGTCATTCATTGTTAGCCGAGCTAGTACAGTATTGTACTGATGTTGAGGACCGTGGATTGTAGAGTCCTCGATGGGGAATGACTGACCTCTCACTCTTTTTACTAGTGGAATAAAATATCAGATTCTAACCTAAGCCCATTTATGTAGAAATTGAACGCAAGATAAACCGTACATTAACTCAAAGAGCTCAGTAGATAGTAGTTGAAAACTTGAAATTATCTGACCACTACATTCTGTGAGTTCTTTACTGTAGTATATCTGCATACTCTTTATCTCAGTGATAATATATTTTTCTTCCATGCAGAAGCCACTGGCCTTTCTCAAGACACAACTTTGGTCAGGTAAGTGTATCAAATCAGCATAATTTGCACATTTCAAATTGCATATTGCTGTAACAGAATAAAGGTAACATTATTTATTTTAAAAAACTTGTCAGTACTTCTGATAGTAAGATATGGTTTTCCTCATTTTGTTTCCAGCTGTAGTTACTCCAATTGAATTTTATCTAAAGACGAGAGCTAAAATAGTGGAGGAAGTTAAGGTTTGTGTCCTGCCCCTTGTAGTTATATTTTGAGTGCATATATGTGCACACATGCGTGCGTTCTTTTTGAGCATCTTTAATAAGTGTAACCATTGTTCTTGTTTTTTTTTTTGCTAGGGCTTTACGGAACCCTTATCAGAGAAGCTTCTTCCAG